>SMJT01000085.1:493397-575897 GCA_004349715.1 Crucihimalaya himalaica | reverse complement strand
CCGAGAAATCTATAAGCCCTAAATTCTAAATTTCTAATATTTTTTCAATTTTTTTTAACAAATACTTACATTTGACATCAAAATAGTATTATATATCGAAATCTAACAATTATATGAAGGATCGACATTTTATATCAAAACAATATGACCTTAAGTCTAACCCTAAAGATATATACATGGATTCCTACTCATTGGCAAACCCTAAACCTATTATGCCTCACATGGTTTACATCACATGACTTAGTTTTATGAAATTTTATATTTAAACCTTTTGCTTTGAAATTATTTTTTATTATTTTTCTAATTTAAATCTAAAGTTTAATTACGGTTCAACGAAGTCTACTGTGAGACTTCGTTCATGAAGTCTCCGCCGCGTGAAGGTTAGAACTATAATTGCAGTTTCTGTTTTTATGTTTGTAAATAAAGGAGTTAATGTAATTTCCCTACCATTTTGATATAGTTTTGCATTTGTTTCAATTTGGGGTCTAGTTTTGCATTCAAACTCAATTTTGAGTTTAGTTTTACCAATTCCCCCAACTTATCAAGACATTTAACAAAGACATAAAAACAAATCAAACAAAAAAGAAAAAGTTTGATAGATACATTAATATGTACCTGTAGACAAGAACTAAAATTCAACTTTAACAAGGTTCCCTACGATATTAATCGTCAATATTTTTCACATAAAAAGTTGGTAATAAGCACCTGCCATATGAAAAATAAATATTCTACCAATTTAGTTACAATACATAAAATTCAACATTATAATATATGTTTATTTGAAGATAAATCAACTATAAATTTTACTAAAATTTTAAATTGGAATTAAATTATAAGGCGACGTACATAAAGTTGGTTTACTGGTTCATTTATTTTCCATACTATAAGAAACAATCATAACAATTTTATAAATGATAATTTTGTACTACATGTAATTAAGTATGACATAAACTATATAAATACTTAATAAATATTATGCAAATATATTTATGTATATATATATATATATAGATATATATATAAAGAGAATAAGTTACCTTCAACTAAAGAGAGAGCAACATAGATGTGTTTTTGCTTATTTTGTTGTGGTAATTATATAAAACATAAAGAGTGTGTTAATTTTATAGAGGAAAACTAAAATTTAAGAGAAATACCCTCCAATACCACAAAAAAATTTTCATTTCCAAAAATACCACACAAAGACAACCCTACCCTTATACTTATAAACATATTACCCTAATACCATAAACTCTATATTCTCATTTTATTATGACTAATGAATCATTAGGAGATAAAATAAAACAATTATCAGAAAAAATAGAAAAATTATCAGAAGAAATAGAAGTAGTAAAATGTACAATTATAAATAACTATTGTAATTAAAAAAACCTATAGAAAATGATTTGGATAATGCTAAGAAAAAAATATTATAACTAATAAATAATTATCAACATTAAATCAAAGAAAAAGAAAAACCTATATTAGATTTATCATCTATTATAGAAACACTTCAACGAATAGAACTAAAACAAAATATTATTTGTTTAACAAATGATGAATTACAAATATTATTAGACAATAAACAAAAAGCTTTAATAATACCCGAAAAAGAAACTATATTTATAACAAAACCAGTTTACGGATGACTGTAAAGACACACTAGCACTACAGCTAAAACATCTTGACAAACTTATGTTATCTCTTGATATAAAGGGGGAAGACGATAGAAACAATAATAATAACGTAAATCAAAAACATTTTTCAATTAAAGAACAAAACGATGATACAAATGAAATAGTTTTCAACAAAATTTAGAAAAATACCAAATCAATACATACCTAAGATAAACCCAGACACACAAAAAGACACATTAGATATAGATTGTGTAGAAGAACCTGAAAAAGTTATTACTGCATGGTATAGTACACAAAAGTTATTAATTGCATTAAACGAAGAATTAAAATTATTAAGAAAACAAGATATATTTAATTATACAATACATAAATCAATAGGAATTGCAAGACAGTATTTTGCATCATTACCTATAGAAACAGAAACCATATTAATAAACAATTCGACCTCTAATATAAATTTAATAGATAACATATACAAATTATTGTTAGTAGAATTTGTAGGAAAAAACACAGAAAATAAATCAGAATCAAAGGTTGTAATTCAAAAGGCTTACTGGAAATTAATGAATTTAAAAATATGTAACATGTGCTATGTAGACAATTATATATGTGAATATAAGAAATATTATTACAAGCTAGATAATATAAGAAGAAAACAAGCAGAACTCTTGTTTTTTGGAAAATTACCTAGTACAATAGGAGAAAAAATATTAGACACGCATCAGCAAAGAATAAGTAAAGGATTAACTGAAGATACTCTAGGAGGAATGATTTCCACCTTAAAAACTTGGTTATTAGATCAATGTACTAGTTATAAAATAAAAAAGAAGCACAAATTAGATTATGTTTTGAAAAACAACAAGATCAAATTGGAGAATATGGTTGTAAAAAACCAAAAAGATATAAAAAAATAAAAAAATAAACATTGGAAAAAGTTAATAAACAAAAATACTATAAAAACCATACAAAAATATTTTAAGAAAAGAAAACATCATTATAAAAGAACTAAACAACAAGATTGTCCATTGGAAAAGAAAACTGTAAATGTTGGCTTTGCCAAGAAATAGGTCATTATGCAAACGAATGTCCTAAGCGGAAAAGACACAAATAGACACATTAAAAGTTATATATAAACAAGGCTATAAACCCTTAGAATCTGATGTAGAATCAGACGACTCTTTATACGAATTTGATTATTCGTCTTATGATGAAAGAGAAAAATTTGGTGAAGAGTAACCCTAATACAACATTTATAAGAGTTGGACTTAATTCCAGAAAACTATTAGCTTATATTGATACTAGAGCAACACTTTGTTTTGGACAAAAAAATATAAGTAAAAATTGGGAAAAATTAGAAAGACCAATAAAGATTATTGTAGCAGATAAGTCTGTACATGAAATCTGGTTTGGATTAAAATTTCAAATTCTAGAGATAGAACAAATGAAATTCCTAATAAGAACAATATATTCATGATTCAGGATTAGATCTAATAATAGGAAATAATTTTCTAAAAGTATACCAACTATTTATACAAACATTAATACTATAAAACTCACATGTCCAGAAATAAAAAACAAAAAAATTAAACAGATAAAACAGATTTCAAAAGAAATAGAAGCAAAATTATAACAAGAAATGAAATAATAAAATTACAAAAATATAACTGAAACCTTAAGAGCAATAATGTTCTATAAAACTATAGAAGAAACATTAGATGAGGTTTGTAGTAAAAATCCTTTGGATAAAGATAAAAATAAAAACACTGAATTAGTTGAAATAAAATTAAAAGATCTCAACACAGAAATAAATGTTCCAAACAAAATTCATTATTCTATTAGAGATACACAGGAATTTGAAAAAGAATGTAAAGAATTATTAAAAAAATGTATTATAAGAAAAAGTTTTACTCCGCATTCGGATATTTTATGTAGAAAATCATAATGAAATTAAAAGAGGAAAAAGAAGAATGGTAATTAACTATAAGAAAATGAATGATGCAACCATAGGAAATTCATATAAATTACCCAGAAAAGATTTACATCCTAGAAAAAATCAAAGGATCAAATTGGTTTTCATCACTTGATGCAAAATCAGGATATTGGCAACTTCGGTTATCCGAAGAAACCAAGAAACTAACAGCGTTTAGTTGCCCTCCACAAAAACATTATGAATGGAATGTTTTACCATTTGGCTTAAAACAAGCACCCTCTATTTATCAGTCTTTTATGGATAAATCATTAGCAGGACTAGAATCATTTTGCATAGTATATAGAGATGATATATTAATTTTCACGCAAGGAACTAAAGAAAAACATATAAAACATTTAACTAAGGTTTTACAAAGGATAAAAGAAAAAAAGAATAATAATATCAAAAGAGAAAAGTAAACTAATACAAAAAGTAATAGAATATTTAGGTTTACAAATAGGAGAACAAAGAACCTTAAAATTACCATCTCATATAAAAGAAAAAATAAATAAATTTCCAAATGAACAAATAGATAGAAAACAAATACAAAAGTTCTTAGTAGCTTTAAATTACATAGCAGAACAAGGTTTTCTTAAACAACTAGCAAATGAACGAAGAAATCTACAGAAAAAAATAATCCGAGAAAGTACCATGGAAATGGACTAACGAAGATACAAAAACGGTAAAAAGAATAAAAGGCAAATTCAGATAATTCCTGAATTATATAATCCTACAATTAGAGATTTCCTTATTATAGAAACAGATGCTTCAAACAAAGTTTGGGCAGGATGTCTTTTAGCCATTCCAAATGGAAAAGAGCTATTAAGCTTAGATAATATGTGAATACCCATAAGAGACAAAAACGAATTACTTTCGCAATTCGCAGAAATATCATTTGTTTGCCGGTAACTACGACGGTATCTTTAGAATCAATAAGTTAAACACTATTGACAAACAGAGTATCGAAGAGGATACTAGTAGTCACATATTAGCTAACATTAATCGTTTACCAAAACGGTTATGTCGGCACATTTCGGTAACTTTCAGTTCTTCAGAATTAAACTATCCAATCCACGAGAAATAAACTCTAGCTTGCTTACGAGTCCTTTCAAAATGGAAGATATATCTAATGGGAACTCGATTCGAACTAAGAATTGATAGTACCTATGTATCAGGTTTTTGGAAGTACAAACTTCACGAAGATCATGGAAAAGGAAGACTTATCCGGTGGCAACTGAAACTACACCAGTTTCAGCCATACATCAAGACAGTAAAATCATCAGAATGGAGGCCTTAAAGAAACAAATCGCCAACCAGCTTAGACAAAAACAAGAAAAAGAACAGTTCATTCTTCAGGAACTCGCAGTTATCCGGGGGGAGAGTGAAGAACTAAAAAAAATTCTAGAAAAAATTGGAGGAAACTTTCGAGAAGATGTCATTCAACAACAAACAACATCAATCATTCCAACATCAAATGTTTCAGAACGACAAGACAACCTTGCATCCATTAGAGTCTCACTAAACGGACAAAAATGGGCAGAAGTTACAAAAGAAGAAGAAGAGGAACCAAAATCCCAGATCAAGAAGAAGAAGGTTTACGTCATCTTCGACGGACCATTCAGAGGTATATACAACGACTGGCACATCGTCAGTAGCCACGTCAACGGAAAAAACGTGACCCATAAGTCATACACAACAATGGAGGAAGCCAAGAAAGCTTTCAAAGAATCAAGTACATTCAAAGAAAAGCTTCTCAGCAAGAGTGAAGACAAGAAGCCAATGTATACTATGAAGATAAAAAGACCAAAACCAATTACTATTGCAGCAATCCCAACCGTAGAACAAAAGGCAGAAATGAAGAAGCTGACACTAGATCTATATCAAAAACTAAAAGATATGATCACATGATACTCAGAGGTCCACACATCAATGAGTTTCTATCCAGTTGGAACCAGAGGAGGCTCACGAGTTGTCTTCCTTCCAGAAGCAAGTGCACTATTAATCCAGAATTTCTATGTCTGTGGTTTAATAGACACTTTATACATCAAGAATTCCCATCGGTATACAACATACAATCAAAACCTACTTTACAAGGTTTGCCAAAGAACGAGAAATCTTTATTAGATTTGCAGCAACACTCCCATACAAAGTTAATGGAGAAATCAAGATTAGTCCAGTCCAAGTTCTACAGATCGGTATATCAAACAACAATTACCTTGCAAGAATAGAAAAAGGAGTTTTTTCTGAAGATGACTGGTATCATTCGATAAGAGCAGCAGTGATGCACAGTCATAAAATCCTTAGAGATTACGAAAAGAAAATCAATTATAGGGTCAACTACTCAAGCCCAGCGGTAGTCATGTACTCCCTAGCAAGAACACCCGCAGTAGAAGATGGCATGAAAGCCCTAAGAAGGATAAGTCTGTTAATGGCTCAGATCAACGGTCCAGATCAAAGAACTTCTAGAAGAATATAAATACATCACATGCGAGATGTTAAAAGACCTCCCAGAACATCATTGCGATAAGTGCGAAGAGACATAAATCATCAAAGAAGGGTCTACTGAGGGATCCACACCAAAAAAAGATTAAGACCTTGTCGGCAATCATGTAAGACATCAGCAAAAACCATGTGACGAAAGTCACTAGAGTCCAGAATGGTACCTAACTCTACCATGTGTCAATAAAAGTAGTGGTCCCAAAGAGTCATAATGTAAAGAGTGGTCCAGGATAAGATCACGCGTCAGAAAGCAATGGCAGTTATGTAGCCATGTGTCAAAGTCTTATGGAGCAACTTCTCCCCTAAGAAAATGTATCTGCCTATATAAGGCGCCATCCTCTCATTTGAAAGGATATCGAGTTTTTATGAAATAAAATTTCTCTAAAACAAAAAACAGTCTTTAGCTTTAAGTAAGGATAGTATCCCAGAACGGTAATACAGCTAGCCGAGAGGTAAAGCTCCGACGGTTAGAAGGTGAGAGGTAAAGCTCCGAACGCCCTACATCCTGAACCTATCCAAAAAAACAAACAATAAACATCAAGCAACAACGTCGATAACAAAGAAGCATGAAAGGCAAAGGATCAACATCAACGAACTTAGACCATGTATTATTAAATAGATTAAAACATTTAAAATCGATAAACAAAGAGATCAAAAAATTAAGTCATAAAATAGATTCGACTAACGATATTGATGTAAAATTATCAAGTATAACACAAATTATAAATTTATTAGAATTTGTAAAATCAGAAATATCCTCTATAAAGGATGAACATAGATTAAGAGAGTTAATAGAACGATATGGAAAACAAAACTATAAAATGAGTGAATTAACATACTCGGATGATTCAGTAAGAATAATTTCTAGCACAAGTAATGAACAAATTTTTTTTGAAGATATATGTATAGATCTAGATAAAAAATTAATAGATAAAGAAGATTTTGATATAGAAAAAACTACAAACTATAAGCTCAACAATGGTATAAAAAATTCGGAAGAAAAAACATTGTAAAATATGGTGTATCCGGAGAAGAATCTATACCTATAGAAGATGCATCAGGGCAAGTAATGTTGTCCTTAATTAATTTAGATCAAATGAAAAGAAGAATATCAACAATTAAAAGCGTATCCGAAAGATCATCGATAAAATACATTCATCTAAATACAGTTCAATTTATAATAAAAGGAACTTTTATAGAAAACATAAACACACTAATAACACTAAGATTAATTGATAATAGAATAACAGATAAAAAATGATAAAATAATCGCAGTAGAAACTGGCAATTTAAAATATGGAAAAATTAAATTTGATATAACCCTACAAATAGGATTACCTTTACAAGATAGACATATTAATCAATCAATAATTTTACAATATAAATTTGAAAGAAAAGATTTATTCAAAGAATGAAGTCATCCCTTTACAATATCATATAGAATAAACTATGCATTAAGTAATTCACATCATAGTATAAATTATGAAAAAACAGAACGAATGAAAGTAAATGAAATATTTCAACCTATTTTAAAGTTTGAAGTAAATCATGCACCATCTAGAAAAAACATAAGATTATTAAAAAACGAAGAAAAACCAGAAGAAACTATATCTAAACCTATAGATTCAAAAACCTCTCAAGAATTAACTATTAAAAGTATACAACAAAGTATTTTAAATATAGAAAGATCATTATCATAAATTCATATAATTTCTAAAATTATTCATCTTTGAGAAAATTTTTAATTGTATATTCGTAAGAAATATTTGAATTCTTAATTATATATTCGTAAGAAATATTTGGTATCAGAGCTAGCAACTATCATAAAAAAAATAATTAAGATAATTTAAAAAAAATAATTAAGATAATTTAAAAAAAATAATATAAACGAAATGAAGGGAAAAATAAGATTTAATTACAAAAAATACACAAAAAACGTAAGTTCTTACGGAGACAGGTACAATCGTATTGTGATTTCAAAATTAGGCATTCTTGTGTTTATGGAAATGACAAATTTGCCCTCATCGAATTTTGCAGTTCGATTTTACACGACTGTTCGCTTTCTGTCTCCCATCGCTTTCTGTCTCCCAACTGAGCTTCTTCATTTTTCCTTTCACTCTCCTAGCTGAGCAATAATTGACCCAAAGCTCGCCAAATCTTTTGTTGCAATCCGGCATGGGAAAAAAACTAGTTCTCTATCCCACCTTAGCTCGTTAGCTTTCCTTTTCTCTCTGCTTCTTCACCAGTGCTTGTTCTGTTGCTTCTAATCCGGGCACGGCCGAATCGTGGGTGCGTACCAGCAGTATAGCTACTTCTCAGTTGAGCAGTAGTTCGCCAAATTTCTGGAAATCTTTCTGTTTCCTGCGAATCTTCTCTCATTATCCGGCAGGAGGAAGCAACGACTCAGTGAATTGGGTAGGTTCCTGTTTTGAAATCCGTTTATTATACAAATTATGATCCGTTTATCATGATTTCATAGCAGGAAATTGCTTCTTCCGCTTAAAAATTGTCGTTTAGGTTATATATATGCCTACATTTTGTTTCTACAATTGTTGTATTTCATTTTGGACATATTTTTTGGGGGGACATATTCTTTTGGGGTTCGTTAGGTCGATGCGCATCTGATTGTGGATATGCATGTTTTTTTTGGGTTTCTTAGGTCAGTGCGCGTCTTTGGAAAGTATGGTTCTCAGGTGTAGCTCTATGTTTAGTGTTTGTAATTGGAAAGTATGGTTCTGAGGTGTTGCTCTATGTTTTGTGTTTGTAATCGGGAAGTATGCTTCTGAGGTGTAGCTCTATGTTTAGCCTTTCTTATCGGAAAGTATGCTTCTGAGGTGTAGGTCTATGTTTAGTCTTTCTTATCAGAAAGTATGCTTGAGAGGTGTAGCTCTATGTTTAGTCTTTCTAATCAACTATTGCTTTACTTCTCTTCATTTTTACTTACTTTGTAAATCCATCTCACGGCATATTGCTTCTTCATTGTCTTTGTATAGCAATGCTTTTCTGGCCTTTCATAGGTTGGTTTGAATTTGAATCTGCAGATTTTCTGGGCTTTCATATCTTGGTCGTTAGCTGTTCATCTATGTTTGTGGATGCCAATATATTATTGCTTAACTGCACCTTATTTTGACTTGCTTTCTAAATCCATATCGATCGTCTATCACTTTTAAGTTGCCTTTGACCCTTATTTGTTCTCTTACCCCTTTCTTCCTTCTATACACATTCAGGCTCCCAAGCTTACTTCTCGTACATGGCGTCTCGTACTGTCGGTGGTTGTTCTCCTGTACAAGGTATAGCGGTGTCATTTACGTTTTGCTACTATCATTTACGTTTTGCAACCTGTATGTTTGGGTTCCCTCATCTGCATTCATGTTTAGGGTATACTGCCTTTTCGTAATCACGCGTTCAACAATCTATTGGCTGTTGTCATTAGCGTTTTCCAACTGTCATTTAAGTTTTGGAATCTGTATGTTTGGGTTCCCTCATGTGCATTCATGTTTAGGGTATAGTGCCTTTTCGTAATCACTCGTTCAACAATGTTTTGTTGTTCATTGGAGGGAGAATTTTTATACATTTTCATTTCTAACTACATTTCCTATATCACTTAAGCTGTATTTATTTATGGCTTTTCTACTTCTGTGTAGGTGACCTGCCAGAAAGGATCTTTGCAGCTGATTGCTATCCAAGTCATGCTGTCCGTATTAACTCATATTCCAGACCTAGGTACCTTATTGACATTTTGGAAGTCTTGGATGGTACATCTGAGTTGCAGAAAATACTCTCGTCTCCGCTTGGTTCGTTATTCTCTCTACCTGTCCGTCAATGTTCACTCTCTGGCTAGCTTGTTCACCAGCTTCTGTGTAGGCAGCTGCATACTGATCAATCCGATGTGTTATGGTTTGTCTTTGCTGGCCATCCATTTAGGTTCTCCTTTCTTGAGTTTGAAGAAGTTACTGGATTACATTGTTCTTCTTTCCCTCATTCTGATGATATTAGTGCTGCAACTATGCATGCAAAAGGGAAGTCACCTTACTGGTACAAACTGATCGGTGGAAAAATTGGTGGTGCTACAGTTGAGGACATTTTGTTGAAGCTAAAAGCAGAACCAGATATGCCTTCTTGGCAAAAAATTTGGCTTGCACTCATTGTCATTGTTGAAGGTGTTTTGCTCTGCAGGACGCAGCCGGTTAAACCTTCGATAGAAGTTGTTGAGATGTCAAAAAATGTAGAATTCTTCCTTAGCTATCCTTGGGGCAGGCATGCTTTCAAAAGGATGTTGAGAATGGTTAAAGTAGGAGATTACCTTCCCAATAGGTCTGTTGTTATCAGGAAGCTGAAGCAGTCCTCATTGGCAATTCACGGTTTTCCTCTCTGTCTTCAGTTATTTGCGTTCAGAGTTGTTCCAATGCTTCTTCAATTCCTCGCCCACTCAGCTGATAAGTCAACATTCCTTGATCGTGAAGTGATGTACCTTCCGAAACTGAAGTCTTACCATGCAGAGAATATTTTGGCTCTTGAGCATGATCCTGTTGTAAGTTCTCAGACCTGCTACTTATCTCCGGATGTGTAACATTTTTTGCCTTCTTACGAGTTGCACTTAATATCTTTTCTCTTTCACTGTTTCATGTTCAGATTCGAGATTCCTCCCCACATATGATTACTCCGGTTGTTGTCTCACGTCATAATTCTGACCCACGTGTTACTCTGTTGGAACAACTAATATCTTCTGGTTTCAAATTCTCTCATGTGCATTGGTTTGGTGGTGATTCTTCCCTACCATCACTTAGACAATCAATGAAACGGAAGCGTGGTTCCATAGGTGATGCTGAGTCCCGTTCAGATAAGCGGAGATCTTCAAAAAATTTGAAGTCATCTTCAAATGTTGACACAATTTTTGAGAGAAGGCTGAAAGGCTTTAAGGAATCAATTCTTCGTGAGGTTCAAGACCTACTGAATGGAAAAAGTAACCAGCTTACAACTTGTAATGGTTCTACGAAGCTTCGTCGACATGGAAGCCGTTCTACTCAGCTTCGTCGATCTTCTTGTTCAATCCTCCGTAAGAGTACTGGCTCCCAAGCTGCTAGCAATCATAACCAAAGGTCATCCATGCTTAATGTTACTACCTTTAGCATCGAAAATGAGACAAGTAATATTGAATCTCATAATACATTTGCTGGCTGATCCACTGTTGTTGATCGAAGCAGTCATTTGGCTTCAATGGAGGTAAAACTTCCATTATATCCTACTTATCTTTACTTTCTCCTACTAACCTTTTACTTTATATTCGCCTCTCTGCCAGCCAATTTGTCCGTCCTCGCACTTCCAAAGTACTACTGCTGAAATTGAGAAAAACAACGTTTCTACACGAGTTGATTTAGAGAAAACTCCAAAGCCATCACGTGTCACTCGATCTGGGATTGCTGGCCTCCATGGTAAATTGGGATTGGATGCAAGTGTAAGTGCGCTACGCCTTCCACGTATGAAGATGCCGAAGATAACAGCACAAATAGAGCCTCCTAACCATGATAAACAGAAAATTGTCAGAAAATTGCTTCTTCCGTGTTACCATTTTGTTTTTTGTTCTCTTCTCACGTTTTGTCTTTCTATGTCTGATATATAGGGAACTTCTTCATCGAGAGTACGTGTTGTTGGCGATGGAGTTGAACATTCTGCATCCAAAGATGTTGGTATAACGACTACTGTTAGGAGACAGCCTCGCACAAAGGTTTGTTCATTGAGTTTGCAAAACATATATGTTTTTAACTACTGTTTTCTTAGGGAATTTTGCTGACTCACAAAACAAATTTATTTTATTTGCAGAGAAATGGTGACCCTCCAGTTTCTTTATTAGAAGAAGCATCAAGTTTTTTGACTCCTCCAAACAAATCGATGGTGACGGTCATCGATCATCCCCACATGCTCATGTTGAATCGTATGACAACAATGTCTGCACCATCACACCATCTTCACCATGTCTTGATGTAAGTTTCTGTGTGTTAGACTACTTCGTAGCATAATTGTTCCCATTTCTTGATTACTCAGTTTGCACAATTGTCTCTTCCCAGATCCCTACAAACATCCTCTATAATGCTTATTCGGATGTGGAAAAAGGATTCATTTTAGTAGACAGACCGTCAGAGAAATCAGTTTCCACAATTGTGTCTTCCCAGATCCCTACAAACATCCTCTATAATGCTTATCCGGATGTGGAAAAAGGATTCATTTTAGTAGACGAACCATCAGAGAAATCAGTTTCCACAATTGTGTCTTCCCAGATCCCTACAAACATCCTCTATAATGCTTATCCGGATGTGGAAAAAGGATTTATTTTAGTTGACGAACCGTCTGAGAACTTAAGTAACTTCAGGGGAGTTCAACGTGATGAAGGTGCTGAAGAAAACTATCTACCCAGTATAGTAACTCCACCTGCGTTGTCACCCAAGGCTGAAAAAAACAACAACTCCCCTGCCGGTAATCTCAGTGATCCGCTATCTTCTATTCTGGTTTTGCCTAATTTCCCTCAGTCTTCTCTTCCGAAACTACTCACATGGCAACCAGCGGCATCAAAACAATCTGAAACAGAATTAGCTTTAGTTGTTTCTCCTGCTCCAGCACACAATCTCCGTAGTAAGAAAAAGTTCACTGCCATCGACGTTAAGGATGGTTCTGCTAGCATTTTAAGTTCCCTGGAGATTAACTGCAAAGCAAAAGTTTCATCAATTAATAATTGTCTTGCAAAAATTTTTAATAGGTTGTTCTCAACTACAAGCTAATATGTTTTATGGTTCCCACAACTTTAATATCTAACGATCTGCTTATTTTTATCAGGCAGTATAGCATTTTCGGGCAATCAGTCCCTGGTACATTGTTTACTGACATTTTGAAATCACAACAATGGCTATCTAGTTTGGTTAGTGCTCTTTCTATTCTCGTATCTTTGTTTATATCCCACTTTCTTATTGCTCTGCTCTCTCATATTCCTAATATTTTTACTTTTTAACTCTATCTGCAATTGCTTAATTCATTGTAACCATTTGTTATTTACATCATATTGACTTGCTCGTTGCGTTCCTTTGGAATAAGCATTGAAGTTATCTACAAAAACAGAGGATAACTATTCTAGATTCGATGTTCACGTCAATAATTGGTAACAAGTTTATGAGCTTCACTGAGGAGGTTAACACTAACTCATTCGTCTGGCACCCTTTGCTCATAGCTTATGTCAAAGGTATGGTTACTGGGAGGTCTTCAAAATTGGTGTGGCTTCGAGACGTAGATATGGTCTATCTCCCAATGAATTGGGGTACCAAACATTGGGTTGCATTGGCCTTTGATCTCTGCAAGGGTCATATCTACATACTTGACCCTTTTGAAGACTGGACATAAGCTCGGAAAGTGAACACTTTCATGGCACCTTTGAGTCAGATGCTACCTCGTCTCATCAGTTTTTTTTGTGGTTATATCCCAACGTCTTCACCTCAATCTGCCTTCACCTTCAGCAGAGTTTCTGGCGTTGCACAGAATAGACGCGGGGGTGACTGTGGCCCTTTAACACTCAAATTTATAGAGTGCCACGCACATAAGCTCCATGATGCAATGACCGAATTGACTATGCAACAAGTTGATAATCTGAGAATTTGTTATGCGCTCGATCTTTATGAAGAGTATGTGTCCAAACTCTGAGGTTGTCCAGTTCCTTATGATACTCGTTTCCATGTTCCTTATTCCATTGCGAAACTCTTAATCCGTTTAAACATTGTTACCCATGTCTCTCCCTGTATTAACTCTTCTTATGAACTCAACAATGTTGTTGTCGTTTATATTTGTTATTATTGCTCACCCTTTCCTATATGACTTGTTCTTTTAATAAGCCACCTCTTTTCACTGCTTCCTTGTTTCTGCTATTGGTTCAGTGTATGCATCTGACCAACATTTATGTAACCCACTCTGTACCTCCAACCTATATTGTAATAAATGTAATACTTCACTTATTAGCTCATATATATCATTCAAACGACCCTCATTCACACAAGAGAGTTCGGAAAATATCTTATAGAAGGCAATGGAAAAACTTGATATTAACATAGCATTGGATATTGCTTCTCGGGTTGGTCGACAGTCGTTCATAGATCTTGGGGGAATGATTGGGGCTTCAAAGTTCTATTGCCACCTTGCCTATTCTAACCTTGTTCTTTCAACTGTTTCCCTTCAATTTCTATTTGAAAATGCTCATCTTATTAACATAAACTCCCCTTTTCGGTCGTTTTTTCTTCGTTGTTTGAATGCTAATAACCCAACGGCATGCTACCTTGAGAGTCTTAGGCTTACTGCAAGAGAAGGTTCTCCTGAGGTGGGTCTCAATCTTCTCTTTGCTACACCTGGCGAAGACCAAGCTCATGCTGCTTTTGCACGTGCCTTGTTACTTCTCTCTCTTGGATTTTACGAAGAAGCAATCATAACAAATGAGATATTCTTAGCTCAATCAAAGACATTTGCCTCTGCTGATGCAATAGCAAGTTCAGTATTCCGCCAAATTATTCAACTTGGTCCTATGAAGAAGCGGCATCATGATGCTTGGAATTATCGTGATATTCCTACTTGTGTTGTTACGGTATGTGCACTTGACAAACGATGCCGTAACTGTTTATTTTACTGGTTTTCTATAATGTATCTCTTACTCTGTTAACTTAGATTCTTTATTTCCAAATAACTTTTCAGACGTTTATGACTGTACCATGTCCTGTTATAATTTCTTATATGCTATCTCTACTGGTCTCTGCTTCTACACCCTTGTCCTCATATTCAATTGCTCATATCTTTTGGTTGGAACATATTATGTTGCATTACGCCTTAATAAATATTTGACCCCTGTTACAACTGTCCCCACCACCAACTTAGTCTAAGCTTACAACTCTTTAAAACCGCTTATCCTGTATACTCTTCAATATGAAATCCTGTTTCAGCTGCAGCAATAAATTTCAGTAAGCACAACCTCAACTTCTTCATTTAATATCTTTCCTCAACGCTTCAGTTTCTCTACCATGGTAGTATATGAACACCAACTGACCCACTGCTAACCTTATTGTCTCTATTTTCCATTTTAGATAGTATTTATCAGTAGTTTTACAATGGTGTACGCTCCACGAGTGCTTCTTAAAGATATTGTTCGGCGTATAGGGCAGTATGGCTTTCGTGAACTTCGCCCAATAATAGCTTCTGGGCCTTATGGTCGTGATCTTGTATATGATCATGAAGTTTTAAAAGACGTGGACATTGATGAGTTTATCTTTGTTAGTCAACTTGCCAATGAAGGATCTTCATACCGACCTTTCCTGATGCGATGTCTCGCTGCTGGTAATGTTACAGCACAGTTTGTTGAAGGGATACGCTTAGCAGACAAACTGGAGCTTCAGAAGTAGCCAAAGACATGCTAGGGACAGCGGCTGTGGAAATTATTTATGCTCGTTTTGCTCTAGCCATCTTCCTTATTCTCGCAGGTTCATTTGACGTTGGCATGCAGGTCATGGGAAGTGTTTTTCAGTTCGTGCCTAACAGAGAGGAGGCTATCGGAATTGCAGAGATTGTAGTCACACAAGTCAGGGATATGAACAGTGCACGAAGAGGTCTTTACGATGACAACTTCATTTTTGGAAGCCTACCTCACTGTTATCTGAACAATTACTCAGTTATGCACATTTGCCAAAAATGCTTTATGTACAAGTATGCAACCCGCATTCAAGATCTCTGCTGAGCCAATCATATTTGGTAGGTACCTGGCACTATATGTACTCATATCTATGTAAAACTATCTTTTGTTTGTGTATTTTTTTATATGTTTCACCAAATTTCATCTCTATGTACTAATATGTATGTAAAATTATCTTTTGGTTGTGTATTTTTTATATGTTAGTTGAAATTTTCTACTATTTATATCAACTTCTGTCTTACTCTTTCTATAATATGAACCTAGGGAAAAGTTGTATCTTTGTTTCTTCCTCATGTTTCACTTACAAATCAGAATTTTTTGTCTAAGACACACGTCTGTGACCCTTCCGTCCAAGACACACGTCTGTGACCCTAACTTCAATAATTTTGTTTGGTCTGAGTAGTATATGAACGACTATTATATAGGGACAGAAGGAACATATTACATTGTTGTGGGTTTGTTAATCCACTGTTAAATTTTTACAAACCTTTCACCCTTTAGTGGTTCCTGCATACTAGTAACAATACAAAAACATACAGAGAAGATGTTACTTTGCAGCTACCACAGTTGTTGTCTTTGTGATTCACCAAATTTACATCTCGGACTAAAGACTGCTGAGACCAAAATACTATCACTTAAGCCAGCCTTTCTTCATATTCAACCAAAAATCATCTTTCCCTCTTCACAATTTTCCCTTCTGTCCTAACAAAATATCCACCACACTGCAACAAATACAATGACCAATGATTTAATTACAAGGAACTGCTCAGTCTGTTACATTTTATTGGACTTTGACTAACCTTATCGTCCAACGTTCTGGCACGTTGCACGGTTATGGCCTGCTTCACGGCATATTGTACACTTTAAAGTTCATGTCTTACTTCTTTTGTTTGCTCCCTATATTCAAGATAAGAGAAACATATTAACAGTGGTGAAACAACAGACTATGTAGTGAACTCTCTTCCTATCATTACCGTGTACTCTCCAAATGACGGGAACCTCCTCTTCCTTCGACGACCAGGCCCGGTTGGGTTATTGGGAGGTAAGAATTCTGTTTCCTCCACTATAGTAGGAATATCTTCATCACCCTGGTTTGGAACAGGCAAAATGAGCTCAACATATTGGTTGCGCCATAAATTAACCGTGTATGGCAATCCTACAAGTGATGGAACATAGATATCCTTTGTCCTAGCAGCAGCCAATCCATGACAACATGGGATTTCCAGCTTCTGGAACTGCAAACATGTGCAGGACTTGTTCTCAAGGTCAACATAGTATGTCTTTCCTTTTCCTGTGCTCACTTGATAAGTCCAACTAGATACCCCTTTGACATCCATCCCAGCAGATTCTACATGGTGTTCTAATATTAACTTTTGTGCATTTGGTGTGATGATGTCAGTGGACTTCGCTGCTTTAGCCCGCCTAAAACAGAACCATTGCATCAACTTTGTTCTAATTGACTCAACCATAGAAACGAGCGGGAGTTCAATAATTTTGGCTAGTGCACCATTAAGAGCTTCGGCTAAGTTGCTACTCATGATATTGTACCGCTTTCCATCGCAGTAGGCTTGAGTCCAATGTTTTAGAGGTATTGCGTCCAAGTAATCTTTACATCTTTGGCTTCTCTTTCCAATCTCATCATACCACTCTTTGAACTCACCTACGTTATATGCTCTAGTAGCTCGTCCAACTAAATTGGAAAGGCCTTTCCCAACAAACCGTCCTCTTACATTTCTCTCTAGGTGAACTGCGCATGCTCCATGGAAAGCTTGTGGATAGACCTTGGGAATTGCAGCATAAATTGCACGGTGCCTGTCTGAAACAATAACCAAATCTCTGCTATCAGGAACAATCAAACTTAGTTGTTCAAAAAACCATGTCCATGAGCGTTCATTCTCCCCATCTACAATCCCAAAAGCAACAGGAAAAACTTGAAAGTTAGCATCTTGCATTGTTGGTGTGAGTAGCACCCCCTTGAATTTTGTTTTTATAGCAGTCCCGTCAACAAGTATCACCTGACGCAGGAATCTTGTGCCTGCAATAGATGCACCAAGGGCAAAGAAAAGATACTTGAATTGTTTTTTCCCAGCTGGAGTCACTTTGTGCTCAAGTTTGTATATGGTTCCTGGATTTCCTTGTTTCAGCAAGTGCATATATACAACAACAAATTTGTAGCTCGCTTCATCACTTCCCCGAGTCTTCATAAGAGCTGCTTCCTTAGCGCGCCAAGCTTTCATATAACTGATAGACACTTTTAACTCCGCTAACACAATGTCAGGAATGTCAATGGGCCATGGACCAGGAGCTCCATTTGCATATTTTCCCTTCAATACAGATGATATAACCTTCGATGATGCTTGTTTACCATACTGTGACCTGGAAGTTATTGTGCATGTGTGAGTTAATGTTGCCGTTCTAATCTCAAAGTTACGAGAATGATTTGAGGCGGCGTGTGCATACACCCGCCATGGACATCTGTGATCAACACACACAAATATCAGCCTTCTCTTGTCTGATCTTGTCTGCTTGAAGTGAAACAGCCTTTTTATAGCATAGAAAGCCAATGTTGTTTGGAGCTCTAGCTTATCTTTGAAAACACGACCAATATAAATAACATCTTCTTCTGCAGAAATAGGAGCACATCCATCTATATTGGTTAGGTTATAGACATTATCAAAAACTAGTTCTGCATCGTTTGTTGGAAGAGTTCCTTGAGCTTCAATGTCTTCATAGATGTTTTGTAGACTAAGTGGAAGCTCATTGTATGTGCTATTATATGCAATCATATCCTCTGTGTCATTTGAACGCCTTATTGCTTCATCAGCTCTAATACCTTCATCTCTTACATTTTGGTCAGGTACTGTACTTGAGGGTTCTCCATTTCCTACCTGTCCATCGATTGTGTGTGATGGATATTCCCTATCAATGAACTCGGTCCATGCCTGATAATCGTAAATTTCATCTTCCAAACTATATCCTGGAACAGCATCATTAAACGAGTCTGCACACTCTTCTTCACTAGACTCTTCTTCACTCCCATCTTCATTGACATCTTCACTGATTTCATTGGCTTTTCCTTTCCTTTTTTCAATTGCTCTAATTGCTAATTCATCTTCCATTGTCAGGAAATCACCATCTTTTTGTTCATGCACATCACCATCCATGGTATCCTCAGAATTGTTGAACAAAGAAGGCGTTGCTGCATCCACAAGACTTATAATTCCACTAACATTGGTCGATGGCCACAATTCAGAGCTGCTTACTCTTTCCAGTGTTTCTCCTTTTCCCTTCTCATTTCTGATATGTCTCTCAGTAGATTCTAATGTGTACATTCATGTGGAAGCATCACCTTGTTTAACATCATTACCTTTCATAGCATGCCCTTCAGAATCCATAAGGTCTCCGATGCAGACATTACTTAAATTTGTATCAGCTGATTCATATGTTAACATCCTTATACCTTCATCAGAATCAATAATACCTTTCCCTTTGTCTGCATCTTTCTCTGCATCTACTTTGTTACGCCTTCGGGTAGACTGTGATGGAAAATCTATGTGAGTAAAGATCCCTGTAATATCTACCTCTTCATCGTCAAAGTGGATTGCTTTCGCTTTATCCCCATATGGCACATTCTGACTTGTTCTGTATTTAGCAATGTTGTCACTGTTATAGAATTCTCTTTCACCATATGCACTTCCAATGTTTAATAGTTCAGAAGCAAACTGAAATCCTTCCATTTTGTCGGCAGGAGCAGCAAAAAGTTTTCTCCTTACGCCTACTGCACTTGCTGAAGCACCGGCACTACGATTACCATCTGTTTCTGATGCTCGGGTTGTGTTACTTCCAAAACAAGCATTATCAGCTACTGTACTTTTGATTTTCTCTCCCGCTGCACCACAAAACCTTCTGTTGTCACTTTCAAATGGCAATGCTTCAAGAGAGAGCAGCAAATTTATATGTGGCGATGAGTTCTTGATAGTAAGAAAGTTTCTCAAGCCCATCTTGCTACACACGATAACAGGAGGCCGTGTGTTCACTGAGAACACTGATAACTGGGACGGAAGCCAGTAGCTTAGTTTAGGTTGCAAATTCATACCTTCCAACTCGAACTCCGTTTTGACAATCAATGTGAGATCTTCAAAACTCATGTGCATGTTCATAGTTATGCTACGAGCATAACATTCTTTTGCAAGAACAAAATCCCATATCCCTGTAGCTGAACATTCCCAACTCCCAGGGATGACGAAGACTGCAACGTCCTCTCCCTGCAATATATATAAGACAAGAAACAGTACTATATTACCACCCATTTCTGCTCTGATTCTAAACAAGTTAGTATACACATTCATTGTCATTTCAAGCACATATATTCTCAGACATTAACGGTACGACTTTGATCGGTATGCCGAGGAATAATTTTGAATGCAGGAGAACAGTTTGTTATATAGTTGGAACGAGAAATGTACATACAAAGTACTAGATATATTAACTTGAACCAAATAAAGCTTAAGGGGATAATTACCATATCTGTTTCTGATCTTGTTAATGTGTCTGCAAAATCTTTACTTTGCTGCCTTCTTGTCTTGCAAATTGGGTTCTGCTACGAAACTGAAATCTTTGAAACCTGAAATCCCTAGAAATGTCCACACTACTCAAGCTTCCATAATGACTTTCGATTTAATCTAATGCAATTACAAGCTTACACTTGGCCTCTTCAGAACCACATAAACAAATACATAACCCATTTGCTCACGTGTCCAATTGATTTAGCTTGTTTTTAAAATCTATTTTGTCGCTTCTCAAATTCTTGTGCAAAACCCATAAGGCTAATAAAGTCTTTTCAAAAAGCAAATAAGTTCCTCTTTCTGAAAGCACACAACGATTGTGCTGTATTCGAAATTTCAACGCTGACAAGTGCCTCTTTCGGTAATAATCCCGGCAAAATAAACATAAACATAAAATGTGTGGTACTTTTGTCCAACACCCAAAAAATGTGGTATCTATAACATTGTCCCAAAATTTAAACCCATTTTTGTTTTTTCTTAAATTAAAAATAAATTATGGACTGCCCTTCGACGACATCAATAAATGCGTGGAAATATTTGCATGCACTTCTCCTACTTTTATCACAAAATAATAAAATTTACAAGTCTTTGTGTAAGTCACCCTTATTTTTTATTTTAAATACAATAGTTTGAATGACACGTTAAATCATCAGTTACATATGCCGAGTCCATCAGCACTTTTTCTGCTGTACCATTCAAACACTTCATTATTATTATTTCCATCTAATCTTATATATTAAAACAATGGATAATGGGAAATAAATGAATTCTAAAAAAAAATTTTCCATATACACCTTAATTTCTAAATTGTCATTTTTGACAAATCTACCCTTATATCAAAATTTTAACAATTTTAAGAGAAAAAAACCACAAAAACATGTTGATAGACAAGTTTAAAGAAGATTTAGTGAAGACATTTTTTTTGATTTGGCCATATATAAATAGGGTCTTTAGATCTTCCAAAGTGTAGAATTCGTTTTCTAAATTTTTGGTCTGTTCTAAAACATTTAGAATACGTATTTTTCGCATTGTACATGTTTTGAAATTTTTAGAACATATATTTGTTTTAAAATTTTAGAATACATTTTTTACAAAATTTAGAATTCGTATTCTGCGAATTCTCTATGTTCTACGAAATTTAGAATTAGTATTCTAAAGTTTAGAATACATATTCTAAGATTTACTCAATGTTCTACAAAATTAAATTTCCTTAAAACTAATAACCAAATCTACAAATAAGAAAATTAAATCTATTTTATGTAAATCGAATATATTGTTTAACATTTTTGAATCTACTACACCCCCTTTTAAATAAATACATTATATATTACAAAAACATATATATTTAAACAAAATATTTTTTATATGAAATATTCTTCAAAATATATATTATGTATGTAAAAAATAAAAATAAAGCAAATATATGTAGGTCATATTTTCAAATTAATGTAAAAAAAGTAGTTTTAAATGTATCCAACGTTAGAATATTAATTAACTGGCCATTAAACACTATTTCAACCATTATAAGTTATAACTTTATTTTATGACATATAAAACACATATTTAAAGATATATGTTTTTGTAATATATATTATATTTATTTAAAAATAGGTGTAGTAGGTTTTATATAAATATTTTGTCCAAAATTGTACTCTAGACAACTTTTTTTTAATAAAATTTTGTTCTTTAATATTTAAAAAAGGCATCGGCGAGGAAGAAGAGAAAAATAGGTTATAATAATTTTTATTTTTATTTTGATGGGTTGTATAATATATTTTTATTTTTATTTTTTAAATGAAAGAGTCCATATGAATAAGAGGTTTAGAATATGGAATATGATTGAAATTTAGAATTTTGTTATTTTATTTTTATTTATAATTAAGGATATAACGGGTTTTTGATTATTCTAAAACCTATTCCACCAATCCTAACTAGATAAGTTATAGATGGACAATTAGAAAAAAAAAAACATATTTTTCTAATTTTGCCTCAAAACAAGAATCAAAACACTCTCATTTTTTTAATGCTTGATTATCTCTCTGTTTTTAATGAATTTACATAATTAAAAAATCTACCATTAACTTTTAAAAACTCTAAAATATATAAATTTGAGTAAAAAAATATTATTATATGTAACATATAAAAATATATACCATGACTTATATGTATGTATATATACATATTGCATCAATCGATTATTATCCTTCATAAAAACCTAATTCTCTCTCCAATATTATACTTCATAAACTAAGTATTTTATACATTATAACTAAATTCTTTTCGTATTAATAATCAACAAAGACGGATATATACAAAAAATTATGGTGTACACGGAAATCTTTTAAAATATTTAAATTATACTTATTTTTTTATTTTTGATGTTCATATTTTTTGATATATTTGTTTAGTCATTTTTTTGGTTATTTATTTTTGACTAAACATTATCTATAATTTATTACACTTTATAAATAAATTATCTTTATTTTCTTTTTCTCTGCACATGCAGCTAAAAGCTACCTAGTTTTATAAGAGGGAGTTACCTTTAATCCGTTACATGTAAAAGGGTAAAAAGATTTAATAATAAAATTAACAATAAATGAAAAATGACACTTGTATAGCTGAATACATTAAAGTACACTATCAAAGTCTATTCGAAGTCAAACTAATGGATAAGCTCTTCCCGCCATTTGCCTTCCCATGCAAACCCCTTCTCCTTCCTATTTACACCCCTCTCTCTCTCTATCCACAAGTCTACATTTTCATTAAATCTAGTGAGAAAAAAAAAATTAGAGAGAGCCATGAAGAAGACGCAAACGCAAATGCTGACATCTTCTTCACCGTTGAAAAAAACGTTTGCGGTTGCGTCTATCGCCGTAGGTATTCAATTCGGTTGGGCTTTACAGCTCTCACTTTTAACACCTTACGTTCAGCTTCTAGGCATACATCATAAATGGGCCTCACTGATCTGGCTATGTGGCCCAATTTCGGGTATGTTAGTTCAGCCCATTGTTGGTTACCACAGCGATCGCTGCGAATCGCGTTTTGGTCGTCGTCGTCCTTTTATCGCCGCTGGAGCTGGACTCGTCGCCATCGCCGTCGTTCTTATCGGTTACGCCGCCGATATCGGTGAAATTTTAGGTGACCGAGTTGATTCAACGCCGAAATCACACGCAATCGCTGTTTTCGCCGTCGGATTTTGGATTCTCGATGTTGCTAATAACATGCTTCAAGGACCTTGTCGAGCTTTGCTGGCAGATCTCTCCGGTAATAGCGGGAAGAAGACGAGAACTGCGAACTCTTTCTTCTCTTTCTTCATGGCCGTCGGAAATGTACTCGGATTCGCCGCCGGAGCTTTCACTCATCTTCACGACGCGTTTCCGTTCACGATGACGAAAGCTTGCGATGTCTATTGCGCGAATCTCAAAAGCTGTTTCTTCTTCTCGATTCTGATTCTGATAACTCTAACGATGTTTGCTCTCTGGTACGTTGATGAGAAACAGTGGTCTTCGTCGGAGACGGTGACGGAAGTTAACGCCGGAGAAGATAATGAGATAACGGGGGAAGTAACGGCGCCGTTAAAGGAAGTTAGAGTTCCGTTATTTGGGGAATTATTCAGTGCGGTGAAGGATATGAAAAGACCAATGGTGATGTTACTTTTGGTGACGTGTCTTAACTGGATTGCTTGGTTTCCTTTTCTTTTGTTTGATACTGATTGGATGGGGAGAGAAGTGTACGGTGGTGACTCAGGCGTTGATGATCATGCTCGGCGCGTGTATAACACGGGCATACATGCCGGCGCGTTGGGGTTGATGTTGAACTCGGTGGTTCTTGGATTCACTTCTCTTGGGTTAGAGTGGTTGGCGCGTGGAGTTGGTGGTGTGAAGAGGTTGTGGGGGATTGTGAATTTCATTTTAGCGTTTTGTTTGGGGATGACGGTTTTGATTACTAAGATGGCTGAATCGAACCGTCGTGGCTTAGCCGTGTTAGAGACGGTGGCGATTTCTCCGCCGCTTGGTGTTAAAATCGGAGCTTTGTCGTTGTTTGCTCTTCTCGGTGTACCTCTAGCTGTAAGTATAATGTATATGACTTTAAATTATTTATATTGCTCATTATATCAGAAATTATTTTTTTCAAAGAATTATAATTCTATTTTTATTATTTATTATTTATATTTGTTTTCCAGATAACTTACAGCATTCCTTTCGCTTTGGCATCTATATTTTCCTCTTCTTCCGGTGCTGGCCAAGGTAAGTTTAATTTGTATAATTGTTGATGTAAATTAAAAAAAAAATTAGGCATGTACATTTTTATATAATTTCTTACTAAATGTCATGTATAGTATATATATACACAAACTTATGCATGGGTTCAATTTTCGAGAATTTATTAGAGAGTGATTATTAGTTACTTTGTTGCATGCAGGACTGTCGTTGGGGGTTTTAAATCTTGCAATAGTTGTACCACAGGTTATTATAATGATTAATATTATTATTATTGTATGGTTTTGAAATTAAAGTAACTAATGAGTTAAGCAATATAGACAAAAAAAAGAGTGGATCGTTGAATGCATGTAATTAATGATGAGTGCAGATGGTAGTGTCGGTAGGAGCAGGACCGTTTGATGAAATGTTCGGAGGAGGAAACATTCCGGGGTTTACGTTGGCGGCGGTGGCTGCGGCCGTGAGTGGAGTTTTAGCACTCACTGTGCTTCCTTCTCCACCGCCGGAAGCTGATGTTCTCAAAGTTTCCACCTTGGGAGGACATTAGTGTTAGCTTTTATCTTTCTGTTTACAGCAAAGAGAAACAAAAAGTGGAAAGAGGAGAAGTTTGTGTAAAAAAATAATAACTTCTGTTTCTCGACACATGTAAAATACACTCGGAACGAGTGTCATTTCCGCATTAATGAAAATTTAATGTACTTTTTAGATAAGACAAAATATGTTCTGAATTTGGCATGCATCAACTGAATAGTTGCATGGAAGTTGACATAGTAATTAATTGTTTGTATCTTTGGATTTAACATTGAGAAGCTTGTGTGGATAGCGTTTTCATAGCACTTGTTGACACTTTTTTTTTTTTTTTTCACATGCTTGTGTGGTTGCTTCTCCTGAATCTTATCCAAGCGTTGTTGACGAGTAAATTACACGGAATAGTGGCAACAAATGGTGTTGTTATAAGGGAAAATCCCGTAAAAAGTCTTTAAGTTAAACATATTCTCAACTTAAACTTTTTTTTTTTTTTCAGTTAAAACTTTTAACTTTTGAACTTTACAAAAAAAAAACTTTCAATTCTCCAAATTTGTTTCCATAAGGTTTTGTGTTCTCAGGGTTTTCTGCAAAAAAAAATATTTTAGTCGCTATTTTTTGCAACTTTACCATCCATCTATAATACGCAATATAACTTTTATACATATATTATAAATGTTTTTACAGTTATATATATTAGATTTTCAAAATTTTAAATGTAGAATTAGACTCTTAGTTATGAGGGCTTCGATTTGATATATTATTTTTTCAACATTTTACGAAGTTGATAGTGATGACGAGGGGTTATATTGCGTATTAATTTTGACTTTGCGGGATTGATCTACAATTTTTGGAGATAGAGAAATATTGCAAAAAATAGCAATTTAGAGGGTTTGTTTTGCAGAAAACCCCAATTAAAACCTTTATCTTTTGAACTTTACCAAAAAAATAATGGTTGATCCCTTTTCTCAGTTATAAGGTTCTTAAGATATTTTTATGGGTTTTAAAACTGCGATTTATAACTAATCATATAGATAAAAACAAATCACAGCTTTAGAACCCATAAAAATCTCTTATAAACACTATAATTGAGAAAAGACATCGATCATCATTTTTTCTTTTTCTTTAGGCACATGCAAAAAAATTAAGTGCTATAAAATAAATAGAAAAGACAAAGAATAAAGTTAATAATTAACGGCAAAACATGTCATTAACAATGTCAATAACGGTAGTTTACTGTTTTTAGTTGATTGTTAGTCAACTTAACCGAGGACACAAATTTGAAAAGTTGAAGGTTTTTTTTGTTAAAGTTAAAAAGTTGGAGGTTTTAAATGGAAACAAAAAAAGTGTTGAAGATTAAAGTTGGGAATCGGTTGCAACTTGGAACTTTTAACTTGGAACAAAAAAAAGTTGAAGGTTTAAGTTAGAATTGAATAGTACTTGGTGATTTTTATGGTATTTTTCCTCGTTATAAAGATTTTCAGTATAAAAAAAAAACTCTTCAAGTCATCAATTTTTACAATTTTACTTTTCATTCTTAAAATTGCAGATCAATCATATAAAGTCATAAATAATATGCAACAATGCTTGGATATCCCAAACTAGATATCCCATTATGAGATATAACAATGTTACATACCTTTTGATATTACAGTCAGTTAGTTTTATAATTTTTAAATAGACCTCATGTTCAGTATTCTAAGGTCCTAGAACCTAAGTCTCCTAATTATTTTTTTTGCTAGTATACACAAGGTGTTAAGTCCCTAAAGCGTTGGACAATTCAAATCTAGTTATAGACAAGATTGTAAGGACTAGACTTGAAACCTAAATAAATTTCTGAAAGACTGAGTTTATATTTATATCATTTGGTCTGAGTCTCCTCTTTTTTTAATAACCAAAAAATGTAGAGAGTAAAAGAATATCATTAGTCATGAAATTAGAGTAGTAGATGATTTTCAAAGATTAAATGATAATTGGAAAACTCCAAAAATTCATAAAGATCAAATTTATCAAATATCAAAAAAGAATTTTAGAAAAACAAATTTGTCAATCAAAATAGAAGAAAAATATATTCAATTTACAAAGCCTTTTGACACATTCGTTTTCGAAAATGCTTTACAAAAACATAGAAAAATAATTTTAAATATATATTCATATTGGTTTAGTCCAAGTTGGTATTCAACCTCTTTCCAAAGAAGGATTAAATATTTCGATTCTTGTTATCTGATTTAACGTCACATGTGGTGTGATTACAATGGTTTCAAATTTCTGAAAATTTTAAAATTAAAACCAAAAGTTAATCATATGTGTAAGTCGGTTTTAACTAAAGGAAAATTGGAAAACATAAACGGCTAGGGATAAAATAAAACTTAAACCGGTTTCAGTTATAGTCGAACATTCTAGGATGTACGTTCGTCTTTGCTTGTTGACGTGCCATATGATCATTTGTTTTAAACATAATAAAAAAACATAGAAGTGAACCAGAGAATAAAAATAAAATTGTGTAAAGAAGAGAAATTTTTTTTTTTTGGTCACGGTATAGAGGAGAGAAAGTTAAGTTTGTTATTTAATATTAAATAATATAATACATGCACGTTGAAGTTGGGATAAAAAGTATTGAAATGATGTTAATGTCGAGATTTAGAGTATAATAGATTTTTAATTATCAAAATTACTTGGATTAACTCTAATCTTTGAAAAATAACTAGATTAACATCTAATTTTGGATGCTAATTAGAGTAATACATTTGGTTAATACTTAATTTATTATTAACGATTATGTCATTATTTTTAAAAATTTAATTAATAACCAAAAAAACAAAATTCAAGATTATCAACATAAAAATAAAGGTAAAAAGAAAAAAGAAAAAAATAGTTTTATTAGTGGGGCCTCTCTTCTTCCTCGTCTCTCTTAATTCTCACCGGCGAACCCTAAATCTCTCACACACCGTCGCCGCCTCTCTTCGCCTCTCGACGCCGCCAATCAGCCTTCGTCGCCGATTTCAGCAGTTATCGCCTCTCACACCTGCGTCGCCTCTCTCACGAACACAAACAAATCTCCTGAATCTGCTCACAAACCGAATCGCCTAAATCTCTTGAATTTGCTTAAAAATGGTTCGTCTCATTCTTTTGATTATTGTAATAAGTTTTATAGCTCTCTGTTTTGACTTTTAGTCCTCTAAATCATCCGTTTTGGATCCGCTTAATGTATGAAAACTAAATCTGTGGAATCGGTTTCAAATTTTTACTTCTCTGAGTTTGTTTTGTGTTTTGGGAGCCATTAAAGTGTTTGCATTTCGAGTTTGAAATAGTTTATGTCATGCAGGGAGCAAATTTCCATAGTTTTTTTTGCCAAAGCTTACTGCTTTTTAAATTTACTATGTGTAATAGTTTCGTATTGCCCAAATGCTAGGATATATCTTTTCCTTATTTCTTGGATTAGATCCGTGATTTTCTCTATATAGTATCATTTTCTCTATATAATATGTGATTAATGTTGTTTTAACTAACACAACTTTGATTCAATTTGTAATGTAATTAATGGATCGAGAAGAAGAAGAGTGTAGCAAGGGGAAATGGGCAGATAAGATCTTGATTCTTGTCATCGTCATAGTCGGAACAATTTCGGTAAAATTACTTCACGCCATTTCAATTTGAATGATAATAGATATAGCCATAGATTTTTCTTCTTGCATAGCTACCAGAATTTAAATGGTTCATTTGTGGTGCAATATCATTTTATATAGTTGGGAGAATATAGTAGTGTATATTTGTTTATTTTGGTTAGTGTGATGGTATGAGTCCAGGTGGTACTACTAGATGCACAAGGCGTCGCTCTGATCAAACTAGTGCTGACTCGGTTGAGCTTAGCAAGCCGGTAAGATTTGTAGTGGTATTTTTTTTATAGTTTTGCTGTTTGGAGTCTGGCTCACCAAGTTTCATTTCTTTTTCAGAAAAAGTCCAAGGTTGTGGCTCCTATAGAGGAACCAAAATTTAACTGTCCAATATGTATGTGTCCAATTACTGAGGAGGTGTCAACGAAGTGTGGTCATAATTTCTGCAAAGAGTACATAAAGAATGCGATATCTCTCCAAGCTAAATGCCCGACATGTAGGAAAAAGTCACTGCTAAGGACCTTATCCGGGTATTCCTTCCAACCACCAGATGAATGATACAGAAACATCACTAGTAGCCATGTAAGCCTAGTTAATGAGATTTATTTTTTGTGTGTGTGTGTGTTGAGTTCTAAAAATTGGTCGTTAATTGACAAACAAGATTCTTCGCGGTTGAGATCCATTTATTTTTCCTCTCTCGCAGGGTTAAAGGTCTATCGATTCTATCCCCCAACAATGAAGATATGTTCATCAGTTGTAGTTTATCCTGTCAATATCGTTCTGTTTTGTAAGAGAGTTTTCTAAGAATCTTGGAAGACCTATTTCTCTAATGAATATCATCCATTGGTTATCTTCACTATCTGAGTACTTCCTTTTTGCTTAGTGATTGTTAAGTTAATTTAGTGAAGATAATGTTGAATCGTAAGAAAATATTCTACATCATGTTGACTCTTAAGAAAACATTCTACATCATGAGCCTCTGGTATGCGCAGTTATGTTTTCACTCACGTTCAGTAGAAGGTAGTGAATGGCATCTGTACATTACTCTGTTGGTCCACAGTTTCCTAAATATTTATGTGATAGTTTGATATGATTCCATGAAAAATCATTGACTGTTCAGTTCATAGTACACACAAAATTTATAGCCATGTTTGTTGATCATTTGCTTCACTGTTCATGATAATTTTCTGCAAATTCTCACTAGATTGTTCCTCTATGGCCTTGAGTAAACAACAAGCCCCATCATTGGTCTGACAGCAAAAACGAAAGTATTCGAAACTTTCAGGAACTAAAAATCACAGATTGCTCACTGGGCTTAACCCGAACCATTCAAGACTATATGTTTCTTATTTGTTGTGTTCTCTTCAATATGTCTGCACAAGAGTTGAAATAAAATTGGTTATACAAGAATGAAACTATGAAAGACATCTAAATCTAAACAAATATGTCTCTCTTTCTATGTGTGACTCTTTCTCTGATCTGTATTAGTCTCAGAACGCCCATCTTGGGGAAGAACTAACAGCTCTAGGTATAAGTACCGGTTTGAAAATATGTTGCTCTGAACTATTATTCCTTTTCTTCATGATGGATGAGACCGTTGGGCTGTAATAGTCATTACTCCTCTATGACATTGCTCCTTGGGAATGCATCTTCTTTCCATGGACAAAGCTTCTCTATTTCTCCAGCATTGCTCTTCTACCATTAGAACTCTTAGGAGTTCCCCATCTGCTGGAGCTTACACGACTTTGGCTCCTTCCAACTCTCTCATGATGAAACTCGCTTTTCTTGGAGGAGTTGGGTAGTTTCGGTTGAGAGTTTGATGAGATTGTTGGTGGCAACCACTAACTTTATGTTTTTTCCATAAAGTGTTACGTTTTAACCTAATCTTAAAAATAGAGAAGGACGATTAATTACACACATATATATATATATATATATATATATATTTTGATTTAGTAAAAAAAATAAACTTAACTCAATGGTATTGTGTTCGGTCTTGGGTGCAAACGTCAGGAGTTCGAGTCTAGCTTATGTTTAAGTTTCACAAATTTTTAAAAAAGAAATGACGTTGTTTCACATCGTATTCCACGTGGTTCCCACTTTTTATATATAAAAGTTTATACAAATCTGCCACAAGAAGAAAAATATTTTCCAACGACTTTTGTAAATCTGCCAAAAAAAAGTTGGCTATTAAAGAACACAAAAAAATCTGCCACAGAAAAAGCCTGTAGTCACTAAAAAGGTTAATCAAGTCATGAATAAGTCGGTCACAACCAAGCACAAAAAATCTGCCATAAACATACCATAAAAACAAATCTGTTATCACATAAAAACAAATCTGTCACCACTAGAGTTAGATTACTAATTATCTTTGTCCTAAACAAATCTGCCACTGAACGACAGTTTTTTTTCTAAAACAAAAATCTGAAGCAACACAAACCAAAAATTTGCGAAATAAAATAACTCTGCCATACAAAATTTGTCACAAAATTTAAAACTGTGGTGTCACTATAAAATAAGTCTGCCACAAAAAACAAATCTGCCACACAAAATTAAGTCTACCATTAAAACTAAATCTGTCACAACTAATCTTATATAAATTGCCATAAAATAGACATAAATCAGTCGCAGAAACAAAAAACTGTCGTCCCAATAAATTTGTTATAAAATTTAAAATAAATCTGTCACAGACTTAAAGTCATTTACAAAAATCTGTGACATATTTAGTATGGCAGATTTTTTAAAAACACATTTTTTGATGACATTTTTGTAAATATTATACACGCTGGAATTCATCAATGGTATTTTTTGTAATTATGTTTTTCCTAACACATCTTATTAAAGGTGTTATTGAAATATATTATACTCTTCTAACCTCCAAATTTTAGATGTTAATCTAGTCATTAACATAAAGATTAGTGTTATTTTAGTAATCTTCCCCTTTTCATAGAGCATACACCACCAATTCTTTTTTTTTCTGGTCACGAGATATTTTATCAAATTTAAACCAAAGAGTTTACAAGAACCGACTTCGCAAGCATATCTGCGTCAGTATTATTCAAACAAGGAATAAAAGAAAAACTCAAAGAAGAAAATGAAGAAGCAAGATTTCTAATGTCATCTAATAACTCATAGATATCATTATGAGAATCCGTTGTCTCCAAAATCTTGATCAGGTGAAGACAATCCAAAAAAACTCGAACATCATCGAAGTGATGAAGCTTTAGGTATTGTAACGCTTCTCTTCAGGCTAATGCCTCTGCTCCAAACGTCGTTACCACCTCTCCTTGTGATTTTGATCTCCGAATATCTATTATCCCGTCCTCTGATCTTATAATCCAAGCTAGACCACTTTCTTGGGTCGTAGAATTCCATGCTGCGTCGACAAAACAAGAATAATTCATCCTAGTTTGTACCGGGTCCTCTGGCTGCTCACGAGAGATAGCTTTATCATCTTTAGTCTGCACCATATTCCACTCCCTCGCATCTTTTATAGCCTTTGATACCACTTCTGAAGGATCAAAAATCCTATCTGAGAAGACTAAATTTTTTCTTGTTGTCCAAATGTTCCAGCATATCCATGGAAACAAAGAGATATTTAGACCAATAGGGGGACATGTAATCATGTTCCGAGAATTCGCAATCAAATCTCTTGGTAACATCCTTCGATCTACTAGTATATTACTCATTTGCGTCTTTGACCAAACCTCTCTTGCAAAACCACAATTTTTGAATACATGAATCGTTGACTCCTCCTCTCCACAACTTTGACAAGCACCACTCCGAATAATATTTCGCCTTACTAATTTTTCTCCAACTGGGAGGGAATTTTTTGCTATTCGCCACAACAAATTGTGAATTTTTGGAACTGTTTTTGCTCGCCAAATAAGTCTCTAAATTATAATATAGAGGTATTGATAGACAAACTTAAAAGAAGTATCCTTTATTTTCTAACTAGAAATTCACTCACGCGATGCGCATTCACAATATTTTGATTCTTTTCTTTTCATAGATAGGTCAAGTTCGTTTGCTCATTTGCCAATTCATCCAAATAAAATTATTTGAATGTTTCATGCAAATGATTCATCTGAATGCTGTTCGTTTCAGTTTTTCTATGTTCATTTCGATAAAACATATAAATGAACCTTTGTTTGCAGTGCCTTGCCTAAGTTCATCACGGCTTAAAGCGAAGTTGAATTTGAGGGTCTTTCGAAAATATATTTTTTAATAAAATAAATTTAAAAGTAATTTACAAGTAAGATAAAATAATAAAAGTAAAACAATAAATTAGAAAAAAGGACGACGATCTATTTCTCCCCCGTATGATCAACATAAGATGAGTTCCCCCCCAAACTTTCACCCTCCTTCTATTTTCCATGAGAGTAAAGTTCGAAACCTATTTCCCCCCAATTATAAAGTTTGAATGTCAGATCCACACAATACTTGGTTTACTCGGTTATCGAGCTAAAACCGATATGAAACCGAAAATCCAATATAGCAAACCAAACTCCGACCCGAGTGGAGCTATTAATTGACCCGATTCTCTACCCTTTTAACCCAGTTTGAAAAATCCCCAACTTGAAAAATCTAAGAACCCTAGATCAAAATCTCCAACGGATAGAAGGTTATCTTAATCAAATCTTCGTCTTCCTCTCATTCGAGTTCCAGAAATGAGCAATGTATCCGGAACATTGACTGGAACATCAAATCTCCAACAAAGGGGAAGAGTTGTGAGCGTGCCAAAGATTTGTTGGTGTGGGGCTCAAATCGTGGCTGAGGATTCAAAATCGGAAGCGAATCCAAACCGACGTTACTATCGGTGTTCATTTGCTGCATCACATAATGTAATGTCAATGGATTTTGATTTGTATTTTTACAATTTGATTCTCATTTTTTGTTTTGAATGTAGCTAGTCGAAGACAACCACAATCTTGCGTGGGTTGATGAGGCAATCTTAGATGAATTAGACACATTGGCTTCACAAACGAGGAAAATTGAAGAAAAATTGAGAGTGATTATGGAGGAGCAAAAGATGGTGTTTGAGAAGATGCAAATGAATATAGAGAAACAGGTGCTTGAGAGGGTTGAAGATGCCCTATTGGAAGCCAAATCGAGTATGAAGAAGATGGTGATTGTTATTGTTCTGGGTGCTATTACAATGGTTGGTTTGACCAAAGTGATTGGATGAGTGTTGTGATGTTGTTATAATGTTTGTTTTGTGATTGTTGTTTAGTGCATTTGTAGTGTTTTGTATAGATCAATGTATGACTCTTATTAAGGTTGTTCTTGTTAAGTTTGTTCTCATTAAGGTTGCTCTTGGTCTTGTATGGTTCTTGTCACCAAAAAGAAGGATAAAAATAGACACATTGATAATAGCAAGATATGCATAAATTGGTTCAGACTAATTACAAAATACACAAAATACAAGGTTATGACAATGAGATACATCAAGCTTAACCCAAAACCAGTGCCAAAAGAAACCTAAAGAACCTTATCCTAAAAACAGACCACAAGCTTCTTCTCTTCTTAATCTGAACCTGAGACTCCAAAAAACAAACCACAACATTCTTATTCTCCTTTCAATCAAGCGTCCTTTCCTGTGTGAATGTACCTTTTGAAGATTCGCCTTGTGTTTTTTTTTAGCTTCAGGGACCTATGATAAGAAAGAAAGAGTTTGTTTTTCATGGACACAATAAACACAATCATGGACTTATTGGCAGGTGAAACACAAAGGGAGTATAAACACAACTAACCTTTTTCTTTTTCAGGTGAAACTTGGAATTGTGACCATCTTTGCCACATATTCCACAATGCATAACTCGTTTTAGAATCTTTGGTTGCTTCTTCACAGAAGATTATTTTCCTCCTTCTTTCTTTTCACCTTCTTTGTCTTCTTTTTCTTGCCAGGTTGTGGAGGTACAAGGTCTGGATGCACAAAAGGACCTGATCCTGTTGGCCAAAACCTTGCACCTCTAAGAGAAACTAAACCCTCTATATAATTCCTCTTCCACTGAGCTCTACGAAACCAGTGACAGACAAAGTCTTCAGCCTTAAACTTCATCTTAAGGATCACTCCATATGTGTGCTCTCATGGGATATGATATGCTCAAATATAATACCCTAAGAGTACTAAAGCAGTAGCTGCAGTATATAGGGGTCGAACCACAAAGACTCAATAATTCACTCAACATATATTAAGACTCGAATTAAGCTAAGCGAACAAAGTAATGCAGGAAATAAACAGCAGGATATAAAAGTTATGAAATTCAATGGAGGAAAAACGCTAAGCCTAGGGAAATTCTCCGGTAAATCAGAATTGCAGATCAAATAGAATGTCAGGAAGATATTAAGCACTGTTCTTGAACTTGAAACACATATGTAAAATCAACCAACCGTCGCTGCAAAGATTATCTATGTCTAAACCTAGAATTCCAAATTTCTTTGCAAATCCTATGAATTCAAACAAGCATTAATGATCAGGTTCAATTGTTCACAAAATCCTAAACCAAATTTCTTTGCGAATAGGTCTTTTGCTCATCTAACACTAGTTCAGGAAATCAATCACACTTTCGTGCCAATCAAACAACCTAAGATCATATTCTAGGTTATGAAGCTAGAATAAGCAGTAATCGCAAGTTTAGATGAAGAACTCTAAGGATTTTCCTAACAATTCAATTCAATCTAACAATTCATCAAACACCTTTGAATAACCCTAAACCTAACAAGGAATCTACTCAGACATGGTGAATGAAATAAACATCATGAATAGAATAGATATCATAAAGTAAAATAGAGTAAGAAAACAAAGAGAGTTCAAGATCCTTCTCCCAAAACTCAATTGTAAGAATACTCTATCTCCCAGAATCAATGTCTCTCCTCTGGGGGCTGAAAAACCTAATTTTATATCTATTACACGCTTTGGAGTTCATTGGAAAAATAAGGAAATCTTCTGTTTCTTCGCGTTCTGACTATCGGTATCGACCGACACCAATAGTGGTATCGATCGATACCAAGATTCTTAGTCGTGTTTCTTCCAGATCTTGGTGTCGATCGACACTGAATGGGTGTCGATCGATACTGGGTTGGTGTCGGTCGATACCAGGACTCTGTGCTCGCCAGACTGGACTGTCTTCACGAAAACTGGCATAACTTTTGATCGCACCGTTAGAATGGCCTCAAACCACTTCCAAATGAAAGCTAATCCATTGATCTGTCTTGTATCCAAATTTGAGCTCAATCCAACGGTGGGAAATTATTCAACGGACGCCAAAAAGCTCCAGAATGCTCTAATATTTCCAATCATGCTCCAAACGTGCCAAAACCTGAAAATACTCAAAAAGACTACAAAAACACTAGAAGGAATCTGAAAACAATACCTATATCATGGCTAAAAACGGGTAAAAACTATGATATATCAGGATACCTGTCACCTCCCACTTCCTGCAACTACAACTCATCTAATCCAATCATACACGGTAAGCACAACCAGACAACATCACCTCAAACATCCTATTTGTGCTTTTGTGATCCTTCTGAAGCTTCTTGATGTTCTGATGCAAGAAAGTCTTCAACATATAGTGTACACAAACCCTTGAGATAATGAGACTTAGCACTCCTTTTGGCAATGTGAATCATTGCAAATTGAGCAATCATCTCTAAACACTAATGGCTTCTCCTTTGCTTTCACTCAGTTGAATTGTTCTCCACATCCTCAACATAATTTCCCAGCTTGAAGAATGCTCTACACTAGCTCTGAGGATTGGTCTTCAACACATCTTCATAAACATCAATGCCATAGTCTAACAATCTCTTCAAGTTTTCCCTGTTGTAGCTCCATGCTAGGTTCCAAACAAAGGGCTTCCTCTGTGTTTTCTTACCATGCTTGGCCTTAAAATTTGCATAGATGTGTCTCAGACACATCTAAATCATTGGTAACTCAAACTCCATAACTCTAATCAACCCCTGTTCATTAAACCACAACTTAGACATATAGAGCACAAAGAAAACCATAAAGACAAAACAAAACCATAAATACAAAACAAGACATATAGAGCCATTACCTTCTGTTTATTTGAGACCATTATGTATCCTTCACCATCATTTAGTCCCAAGTCTTCGTTTATCTTTCTCAAAAACCACAATTAATTAGCCATATTTTCCACTTGAAGAACACCCGAAACCATTGGATAGATGGCATTGTGTGCATTTCTCCCTAAAGCAACAAGTAATTGACTTTTTGTTTTTCCTCGTAGGAAACAACCATCTACTACTAACAGTGGCCTACAAGTCTCCATCCATGACCTTCAAATATTTTCAAAACAAACATAAAACTTGTTGAAAACATCTAAACCTTCCTTATTTGTGATTGTGTCAATCTCCACACGCGGACCCGGGTTAAATACTTCTATCTCAGCACCAAATTCTCTAAGCAGTGCAAATTGCTCATCATATTCTCTATCAATCGACTTCCAAGCCTTATGTATCCTTCACCATCATTTAATCCCAAGTCTTCGTTTATCTTTCTCAAAAACCACAATTAATTAGCCATATTCGAGACCATTATGTATCCTTCACCATCATTTAGTCCCAAGTCTTCGTTTATCTTTCTCAAACCACAATTAATTAGCCATATTTTCCACTTGAAGAACACCCGAAGCCATTGGATAGATGGCATTGTGTGCATTTCTCCCTAAAGCAACAAGTAATTGACCTTTTGTTTTTCCTCGTAGGAAACAACCATCTACTACTAACAGTGGCCTACAAGTCTCCATCCATGACCTTCAAATATTTTCAAAACAAACATAAAACTTGTTGAAAACATCTAAACCTTCCTTATTTGTGATTGTGTCAATCTCCACACGCGGACCCGGGTTAAATACTTCTATCTCAGCACCAAATTCTCTAAGCAGTGCAAATTGCTCATCATATTCTCTATCAATCGACTTCCAAGCCTTAAGCCTAACTGATTGACACTGAGGCCTTGAAACACTAATGTTTCATTCTGTGAAGATAAGTTCTTCAATCTTCATGGGTATATAATAATCAGGTTCATCACGGATCTTATCAACAAACATCCTAGCAATCACAGGGACCTTCAACACTTCACACTCTCCATTAGCCGTGCAACTATGCAGATCATTTAACACCTTTACGTGCTACTTACTAGACATAACACTCCTAGAAGCATGAATACGCCATCCGCAACTCTCACCAACACAACTTTACTCAAGCTTAGTTTTATCATACCTGTATTGTTTGATATCCTGACCAGATCAAAGTGCATTTTCCAAGACAGCTTCTTTGAACGTGATTTTGTTGTAAAAGACTTGTCCAATGTATAAGATCTCATCTCCCCGTCTGAAGTTGTTACGCTCTCTTAGATGAACATCTTCTTCTTCCTTATTATCACTGTCAGGATAGTCATTATAACGAATCGGCGGCTCATTAATGAACTGGGTTGAAGCTAGCTCGAGGTCAAACGCGTTTCTTGCAAATTAGTCCTCCATGTCTTCATAATCGGGTTCACCATCATTTGGAAGATGATTGAGCTCCACTAACGACATGGCGAAGCAACAATGAGGTTCTATTATGTGGTTGAGAAAGAAATTGGGGGTTTCAGGAATTAGGGTTTGTTCTTGAGGATTTTAGATTAGGGATTTTTGATTTTGAGGGTTTTTATTAAACGGGTCATCAAGTTGGGTTTATTAGGGTATAATTGGATTAATCTGTAATTTATCGGTGTATTAAGTGGGTGTAATACAGTTTAGACAATCATAAACCGAAGTATGTGTAATTAGGATTCGAACTATAATATTGTGTGGATCTGACATTCGAACTTTATAATTGGAGGGAAATATGTTTCAAACTTTACTTTCATGGGAAAATAGAAGGAGCGTGAAAGTTGGGGGGGGGGGGGAATTGATTGTCTGTTGATCATACGGGCACTACATGAAAACAGGCCATAAGCCCGTCGGTTATCCGTCGTTTACGACCTAAACCGACGGATAACCGACGAAACTCATCCGTCGGTCTTATATCGTCGGTTTTCTATTGCCGTCGGTTTTCTGTCGTTTAAAATGGACCGCAAACTGACGGGTCCTAAACCGATGGATTTATCGACAGGATCCAGTGGTCGGTCAAATCGTCGGTATGCCGTCGGTAATTTACGACGGATTTTACGACGGATGATCGTCGCAAATAACTGATGGAAAACCGACAGTACGTAATCCTACCGACGGGACGATACCGACGAGAACATCCGTCGTAAATAACCGACGGGTAAACCGACGGTCGTTACCGATGAGAAAACCGATGAAATATAACCGACGGGTATACCGACGGGGTAACCGGCGGGGCATAAGCGACGGGAAAATGATGAACAAACCGACGGCAAACGACGGACGGATTATTTAAATATTAATTAAAAAAAAATTTCCTGATTTTAAATTAATTTTATTATTAATAAAATTTGAATAATAAAATTATTTAAATAATAAGAAATTTAATAAAATCGAAATTGAAAGTAAATAATATTCAAAAACATAAAAACCAAATTTAAATATTCAAATTAAAAAGAAATTAAACCGTAAACGGAAAAAAAAAAATTCTACGGGTTCGTCGGGTCTCTCGGGTAGGCACGTCTCATCTCGGCCATAAAGCGGTCCATCTCCTCAAGCATCCTCTTTGTTTCCCTCCGCTCTTCTTCCATCTCTTCGGCTCTTCTCCGGTTGGGCCCTTTCCTCTTCTATTTGTTGCTCCAAAACCGCTATACGAGCCTCTTTCTCCCTGAGCTCCTCCTCGAGCGAAGGATCGATGTATGATTGAGAAGACGAAGATGACTGGCTAAGGGATTTAACTCTTTGGGTTAGATTTCCTAACCCTAAGACACGACCCTTGGTCTTCGGAGTTTCCTACAATTTAAAACAAAATTAGTAATTAAGAAATAAGAAATAAATCAGAAAATAAAATTAAGATTTACCTCATAAAAGATTTGGTTGATCACATCCGTAGGGAGATCATTAGTATTTGATCCTTGAGACATCGCAGTTTCTTCAATTCTCTTCGACGAACTCCTGAAAACATCCTTCGCCACACCATCCTGAATTTCGTTAGTTTGTCGGTTGGTGTGCGTATACTCCATCAATTTTAAATGGTGAGGACGCACACCATCCCGAACAAACTAAATAATACACAAACACCATTAGTTAATAAATATTAGTTAGAGAAACATTGAAAACAAATTTAAAAACTTACAAGTTCTAGCTCGCGGGACTTGTAACTCTTTGCACCCGAGTTGTGAGTTGCAATTCCTTTCCCGCCTCTGTTGCTCAACCAGTTTTCGGAGTTCTTCTTCGACAATGCTTTAGTATCCTCCTGCTCCCATTAAATCTTAAGGCCATCGAAGACTCTTGGGTTCACGTACTTCGGCGTCTTCCCTTTCGCCCAACGTTGCTTCCACTCGTTGATTGTCCTCTTATATTGTTCTTTCGCGAGAGAATTGAACTCTTTACGCACCTCGTAAGTGTGCTCAGGAGCCCATGTAAAATCTTGTACAAATAAGAAAAACAATTGTTAATATAATTAAATTATTGAAAATATTCAAAAATCTCAAAAATAAAAAACTTACAGCAAATTGTCTGAACCATAATTTTTTATCAGAATCTGGCATGGCCGAGTATTTTGGATATGGCTCCTGCAAAAGTCCTTGCATCATGCGCAAGATCGACTTCGTGATGCCGTTAGCCGTATATCCAAACCTAAAAATAAATATTTAAAAACATTAGTTAAGGATTATAAAACAAAAACCGCAATAGACTTCTCATTTAAATACTTACCATGTTGAACCCTCGCTAAGGTTGGGATCGAGTCAAGGCATATGGGTTCGACCCGCTTGCGATAAGAGTTCCTCGATGCTCATTTCCATCTGTCCAACAGACGTCTGGGACTCTGGGACTTTGGAAGCGGTAGGAGTCACCGAGGGGGAACCAACCGGGCGTGGTTGAGTCGAGCGGCCTGACTGTATTAAATATCATTATAATTATTATTTAAAAATTAATGAAGAAAATAATGCAAAAAACGTACCAAAATTCCTAATAAACGAGATCTTTATATATACCTGATCTGCTTGTGAACCAAGGATGAAAGGATCATACTTATTAAATCTTCGGCGAGAATTGACCGATGTAACTCCGAATTTGTCGAAACAAAGACCACGACCAATAAATGGATCGTACCAATCGCAGAGGAACACAATGCATCTTAAGTTAACCATGTCGGGATAGCGAACTTCTAATATCTCTTTAAGAACACCATAATACACGACATCTCCGCTTTAAGATGAGATGCCGTAATCAACCGTTCGCCTCCTTGATTCCTCTTTTTGAATCCGAAATGCGTATCCCCTCGTGCAATATCTTGGATAAGACTTCACAACGTAGTTAGGGCCGTTGACAAACTCGACTAACCATGTTGGAAATGATAGACCTTTGGAAATCTCATTAGAAACCTGTGGAAAAAATATTTTTTTTGAAATTAACATCATTTGTCTTTTTAATTTTATGGAAATATTAATAGTATTTAATTAATATAGCTTATAACACTTACGTAATATTTGAGCCACGACGCAAAATCTCCTTGTTTTAGCACTTCGAGTTGTTCTTCACTGTAATCTGAGTAATATGAGCGTATTATCGCCATGTAAATCCTAAATCAAAATAGTTAAAAAATTGTTATAAATAATTTACTATTTAATAAATATAAATCATAAAAATAATTATTACGTACTTTTCGTATTTTAGAATGTCCTCACAATTGTTGAGAATATACATATGCAAATGCGTATACTCCTGCTCTGTTAGTTTTCGAGACTTCCCTTTTCCACTTAAGCGGCCAATTTGTGTGAACAAATTAGGAACATACACAGGATAACTTGGTCGCTCTCCTCCATCATCATGTCGAGAAGCTCGACGACTCTTCGTTCGGACCTAAGATGAAAAATAATATTCAGCAAAATTTGAAGCTTCTTCATTGATGCTCTGTGCCACAATTGATCCTTCAACTTTGGTTAAATTTTTGACCTTCTTTTTCAAATGATATATATACCGCTCAAAAGGATACATCCACCGATATTGAACTGGACCTCCTAATGCTGCTTCTTGCGGGAGGTGAATTGGTAGATGTTCCATAACATCGAAAAAAGACAGTAGAAATATCTTCTCAAGATTACATAAGATAATGGGGATATTTGTTTCCAAATTGCGGACACCGTCAACTGTTAACGATCTCGAACAAATATCTCGAAAGAAAGCACCAACTCCTGCAAATATTTTAAAATCAATAAATATTTGAATATATTTATATATATGAAATAAATTATTTTTTCAAAATAGAAAATTTACCTTTAATAGCTTCGTGAACATTATTTAGAAGAAGATGTGCAAAAGCAAATGGAAGGAGACGTTGCATCACAACGTGACAATCATGACTCTTCATTCCAATAAACTTCTCTTCTCCAACGTCTACGCAATTACGCAAATTTGATGCGTAACCATCAAGGAACTTAACGCTCTGGATAATCCACTCGAAAAACGTTTCTTTAGAAGGTGCATTTAATCGATACATAGGAATCGGACATCTCCCATTACGCATTACTTCAAGCTCAGGGCGAGAGCAAATATCTGCCAAGTCTAATCTAGACTTTAAATTGTCCTTTGTCTTCCTTTGGACGTTTAGGACAGTGTTCATAATGTTGTCAAAGAAATTTTTCTCAATGTGCATGACATCAAGATTGTGCCTCAACAATTTGTCTTTCCAATACGTCAAATCCCAAAAAATACTCTTCTTATGCCTTTTTTGATTTGTTCTAGTACCGTCAACATGATAATGCCCATTACCACCCACGTTAGGAGTCCTTGGTGCTCAAAATCTCTCAACTACATAAAAATATCTGAACCACTTACTTCGAAAGGTGGACCATCAAAAACTCTCGTATTCTTCTTCAACAGATTCCTCGTACGACGATAAGGATGGTCGGAGGGTAGAAATCTTCTGTGACAATCAAACCAACATGTCTTTCGCCCATGCCTTAATTGTAATGCATTTTTTTTATCTTGACAATATTTACATGATAAATGTCCATGAGTTGTCCACCCAGATAACATACCATGTGCTGGAAAATCGCTTATAGTCCACATAAGTACCGCACGCATCTGGAAATTTTGTTGGGTCGATACATCATATGCTTCAACACCGTGTTCCCATAACATGTTGAGCTCATAAATCAATGGCTGGAGAAACACGTCAAGTGATCTCTTTGGATGTTCTGGTCCAGGAACTAGAACTGTCAGAAACAGAAACTCCCGACGCATACACAACGATGGCGGCAAGTTGTATGGTGTTACGATTACTGGCCATAACGAATATTTTCTTCCATGCTTTCCAAACGGATTAAAACCTTCTTTTGATAATCCAAGGTATACATTCCTTCGCTCATATGCAAAATCAGGATATACTCTCTGAAAATGTTTCTATGCTTCTGCATCTGAAGGATGTGTAATCTCTTCTTTTCTTCTGTGCTCTGCATGCCATCTCATTGTCTCTGCCGTCCACTCAAATTGATATAACCTCTTGAACCTGTCTGTTAACGGTAAATACCACTTCCTGTTATATGGTACCCGAACTCGCCCACTAGTTTCTTGAAATCTTGGTTTCCTACACCATTTACACATTCTGCGGTTTTTATCCTCTCTCCAATATATCATACAGTTGTCGATGCAAACATCAATCGTCTGATATGTTAAACCAAGACCAGCAACTAATTTTTGAATCTTGTAATATGATGCCGAAAACAGATTATCCTCAGGCAAAATATCTTTAACAAAATCTGCTATCGCATCCACACAATCTTCTGCCAAATTAAAATATGTTTTTATGGTCATCAATCTACTAGCAGAAGATAAAGGCGAGTGACTGTCTCTGCATCCACTGTATAGAGATTGTTTTGCTGAATCTAACATATCAAAAAACTATCGGGCTTCTAAACTTGGTTCTTCTGCCCTTTCTAAAGAAGGTCCCGCCTCTTGCGCTATATTTTCTCTATACACATCATTAACCATCTGAATAGTACCAACACCATAATCTACTTCTGTTCTATGTTCCTCTACCCTATCCGCAATATAAGGTTCTCTAGTACTACTAGAGGCATGTATTTCCCCATGAAGATACCAAACCTTATAACCAGGAGTATATCCGTAGCGATACAGGTGATTCCATACTAAATCAATCCTAACATTACTCGAATTATGGCATACAGAACTTGGACATTTCAACTTACGGGTTTGTTGGGCTGATGGTTGCTGACATGCCAATTCCATGAATTCCCAGACACCTCGTGCATAATCATCGTTTAATAAGTTCGACTCTGGATCCATAATTAGTTTGTTCATCCACGAACGAAAATAATTTGAAGACGACATAACAAAATGTTTTTTTTTTCTAATAAAGAGACGAATGTTTGTTTAGAATGAGTAATGTGGTGTAGAAAATGAAGGTGGTTTCAAATATATAATGATGCGTCCGTCAGTTTAAAAAAAAAAATATAACGGCTATATAACGAATATATTAACGTAAACTAGTAACCTACGGAAAACCGACGAGAATGTGACCGTTATCCGGACTCGTCGGTTTTCCATCGGTTTTCGGTCAATTAAAACCGACGGTTCTATTTCCGTCGGTTAAAACTGACGGATTACCGATGGGTCTCGACGAAAACTGAATGGTCAGTTTTCCGTGAGTATTCCATCGGTTTTTACCGACGGAAATAGAACACGGTTGTTCCTCTGTCGGTTTTTACAGTATTTTCTTGTAGGGGGGGGGGGGGAAGAGATCGTCGAACCTTAAAAAAACTATGCATAATGACTGCGATTGGTAATACTGCGTTATGGCGAAATGATGGAAAATAAAATTAAGCTGCGAAATGACTTAATCTGCTGAAAGAAAAGTTGCAGAATAACCAAAAACTGTCCGATTGGATAAATCTTGCGGAATGGCGGATTATAATTATTAATTTTTGAGAAAAATATAACTACATAAAAACATTAAGTTATTTAATATGAATTTCATTATTTGATAATCAGAAAATTGTTAAAAATATATTTAACATTAGAAAGAGATTAAACATTCTAAATATAATAGAAGTAAAATAACATAAAAAGAATTACTCAAATTTTGTTTAATACAGTCATAATATATATATAAAGCTAAAATATATTTCTCAAATACTTATAATTTCAAAATTATAAACAACAAAATCTAAATAATATATTAATATTCAAGCAAACTATATTAATATTCATGTAACCATATTATCCATGCTCAAAGTTGATTTTTTGACATGAAAAATGAAAATAAACAATATATAACAACAAAATCTAAATAATATATTAATATTCATGCAACCATATTAATATTCATGCAACCGTATTATCCATGGTCAAAGTTGATTGTTTGGAATGGAAAAATGAAAATAAACAATATGTTTTGCTATTACACAAATAAAAAACTATATTCTCACTTAAATGCTTAATGGTCATTTACTTGTATTTTTTCAGAAAAAACGCAAACTCTACGATTTTGCATTTTTTGACTCATCACACAGTTTTTTTGATTGGTAAAATTCATGCGGAATCGCGTTTTCTAACGCGATTCCGCCATTCCGCGAATTACCAATCGAAGCCAATATTTCTTCCTTCAGTTTCAATGAACTCTTTTACTAATTTCTCATAACCCAAGTTCCTAAGCTAGTTCTCTTTCTATGGACTGAGAGGTAGGCCATTCAATTATTCTTGTGACATAGTTGATCACAAATAAAACTTGATCAACTTTAACTTTGAAAAAAAAATTCAATAGATAACAAAGATTTCAAAACACTTTACATGTATGTAAATTCTATGTCAACAAAGCACTTAAATAGGTTTGACAATTTCATAAGAAATAAATTGAATAAACAAAAGCTAAATCACTTAATCTAGTTCGTCACTTTTAAAAAGAAGTAAATATATGATTGAACAAAATTTTGATGATACAACATAGAAGAAGGATCGAAGGAGACTTACCACCAGCAAAGGAGAATAATAAGAAGAGATTAGAGATACTAGGCATTAAGATTTTCGATTTGCGTTTTTCGATTTAGGAAACCTAAACCAAACACATTATTTATAAACTCAAAAACATACTCGATTCTTTTTCAATTTCAAATTCAGATTTTATTTTCGGTTTGAGATCTTGTTACTCTTCTCGGATATAATTCAAAAAGAAAAAAGAGATTTCTTTGAAAAGAATCTAACTTGGATTAATCCAATTTTACAAGAACCCAAAATTCCATTGTGATATACTATATATTATATTTTGGAGACCCCAAACAAGTATATATTTTGGGGGTTTGAGGCAAAAGCCTTTTTACTATGACTTAAGGCACGACTTAATTGTTTGTTTGATTAATTTTTGTAAATCTTCATTTTCATCTTCATGAATTTACAACAAAAATGACAAAAATACATATACTTTGATCGAATCGAATTTTTAATCTTCATGTTAATTATATTAATTTTAATTCTTGATCTAAAATTTCTTTACAATAAAATAATTTTCAAATTATTATTTTAACACTTATAAATTAATTTTAGTCATGTAAATTCTAAAATTGATATAAGTTTATAAATTAAGATTCAAATTTGTAATAAAATTCAGTAAAATTCAAATTTCTAACCATATAAAACAACATCGCAATGTAATACGCAAAGCGATACGTGCCAACACAATCCTTGGACACTGCTTCACGACAAATCTAGCAGACATAAAGAAACACATGAACTGGAACTGGAACTACAACTGAAACTGAACTGAACCTGAACCATGGCAAGTTTCTCTTGATCTCCAAAAACTGTTGCATGCCGGTTTCTCTTGATCTCCATAAACTACATGAAACTGAACCATGACATGTTTTCACATGATGCTCCTGCAAGAGATAAAGAAAAGAAGCAAGAAATGAATCAGTCTATATCCAAGTTAAGATAAAAATAAACGATGCTACAAGCTTGATTCTCAAATGCACACCATTAGCCTTCATCCAAAATCAGCTTAACATTTAGAAACCAAAATAACTAAGAGCCATAACCATAAACATGTGAGCGATTTAATCCTATTACTTAATTCAAGAATGTAAAAGCCATAACCATTTTGTAACTATAACTATTTTGTATTGTTCTGAAAGCGTTTATTCAGCTTTGCTTATATATACTGCAAGGAATGGATTCATCTCAGCCCAATACACATCAACCATTGTCAATAAAGCTGTTAATTTTGAATCACCGAGAGAAGGTACAAAAATTAAACAAAAAAGCCATGTACTTGATACCAAAACTTGATTCAGATATAGCTAAGAAAAAGAACATTTCATAGCATGGGTTGCTGCATTCATAAACAGATCAAGGACAACACTAAACTCATGTGTATGACACTAAAATCAGAGCAAAATGAAACAAAGTAAACCCAAAGCTAAATGCAACATTAATAACTGTTAATATGGAAGTCTAGTTCCTTGCGCCATCTCTATAGTAATGGATTCACGCATAGCCTCCATCATACTATCACCAACTAGTATGTGTGGAACATGCCCATCATTTTCATCACCATGTTGTTCATAAGCTTCCACCGCTTTCTAATGTGCAAAATCACAATCCTCCTGTTTTGAATCTCGGATAAAATTGTGGAAAGCCATTGTTGCTGTTATAATCTTGACCCATTTCTTCAACTCATATTTGGAGTGTTTCCTATCTAGAATCCTTCATTTGGCCTTGCATACACCAAAGGTTCTCTCAATTACCAATCTCAAACTAGAATTCTTGCGAGAACAATCGAAATAGATCTATGCTTCTTTAGTATTTATGGTTTGATGTATTTTTTTTAGTTTTGATAGGGGTATATTCGTTATTTGCTATTTTTAACTGACCCAGCTCCATCCAAATGCTCCGATTCGGTTTAGCCAGATGTTTTCTAAAATTTTGGCTGAATTTTAAAACTCATTCAGCTGTTTCATCTGAATGTTGCTCATTTCTGCACTAAACAAACGTCAATTCACATTTCATCTAGATGAATCATCTAGGACCATATTTTATTGGACATATTGGTTCCATATTTTCATTAGAATCTAATGAATCGAATCCTTTTCAGGCTAACAATAATGAATTCATAACTATAGTATAAACGATCGAGAGTTAAGATAAACATAAAACATAACATAAATTGAAAGTTTATGACAAAACATACCTTCAGACCCAACCACATCATTAAGAAAAAGAAAAGAGGTATGTTTACACACCTTCAGACCCCAGCCACATCATTAAGCATTCGTTTCTATTTGGTTTGAGATTACCTAATTAGACTTTTCTCTCTCCTGTCTATAGACCTCTTTTGTATTTTGTTTTTAATGTAGTTTTTTATTTCCATCGTTGTAGAGTTTGTTTTGATTCGAGCACTATTCAATAAAACTTCACTTTCCTTAAACATAACTGAAAGCTTTAAAAACTAGCAGCCATGCATATCATAAATATAAGTACAAATAGAATTTCATTATAACTATTATTGTATAAACACATGATCCATTAATCTCTTATGTTATTTTTTAAATTCGCGAAATGTAAAACTATAACCCTACTGTGGAGAGTCTGAATTCTAAGAGCATCTGTATTGGGAGATTTTTACACACTCTCTCACCAATAAAAAGTAAAATATAATAAAAAAAGAGAGAATGAGATTTGAGAGACTTGAGAGACTCTAATATCTAGTTGACAAACTCATTTTACATGTGTCTTTATATAATTGATTTATTTTTTTAAATGATTTAACATTGAAATAAATAACTATTTATATTAAAATATTGTATTTGAGAGATTCTGAGGGTCTCTATGCAATGCAGATGATCTAAGGTCTGTTTACTTGGGAAGTCGTTGAAGCTAAGTTAAAATCAGAAAAACAAGCCAAAGACTTGTTCTCAGGAAGAAGGTTTCATTTTATAAAGAAATCAGAAGTCTCAGTCCAAGACAGAGGGTTTCAAAGAGGAAAGATGAAGCTTCTTGACTTCCAAGTCGTCTCTCCGCAACAACACACAAAAAAACAAAAACTCAACAAGCTTTAGAGGTGCATACACTCGAGATGTCGACTTTGTTGATGGCAAAGCACGCCTGCAATTTCGCCGCCGTCATCTGAACATGTTGAAGTTTAAGGTCAAATCGAAACCTAGGGTTAAATCGTAGATAAATCAACTGTACTTTTCATAGCTACTCTAATTTCTATATAAATTGAGATGTGTAATTGCGTATGTGCGTGTGTGAAAAACAAGTTAGAGAGAGAACTGTAAAAAAAGATTAAGAGCTCAGTTTGAGCTAAAGTTTCTTAATGGATTTTTCGGAGCCTTCTCGAGAAAGACGTAGGATCCTATTCCAAAAGATACAAACTCGTTAAATTCTGTGTCCTGTACATTTTAGTTTTTCCCCTCAATCTCCTTAAGCATTCACACGAGAATTTACAAAACTAAGAGGAAAGAGAGATCTTTTAACACTTTAAGCGTACAATTTGTTAGGTTCTATGATCCTTAATCTCAACACCTACATACTCGAGTAACACTCATCACACGTAATCTCAAATCTATATGTCCAAGAGAAAAAAAAAGTAAAGTTTTAGTAAACTAAAACACGGTTACACCTAAAAATATTTTAAACACCTAAAAGCCTTAATTTAGTATTACCCAATATGAAAATAGTTCAAATCTAAGATATTGCGAATAAAACATGAGCAAATGAACTTGGATCACTAACATCAGTACCGTCCATCAGGACCAATCTCGAACTCTTTCGGTTTCAGATTAGTAGAGATCATTCTCAAGCTGTTGACTTCAGATCCGCGTGTGGACTTGCATCAGAAAACTCAACCACCTTCTCTTAATCAATTCGTCTATCTTCTTTTCAGCCGATAGAATGTTTAAAGTTTACCAATGATATTCCTAAGTTTCTAAAGACTCATACAAATAAAAGTGTCAAAAATGCTCTCATATTACTAAAAATACTTTGTCAAGTGATGACAAAGATAATAGTTGAAGAAATCACTCTTCCAAATTTTCACTTGAATGAATCTGTGTGACACGTGCCTCACCATTCTTCTGTAGTTCATTGGTGAAAAAGAATTTTTGTAGAATATGTTTTGTTTTATCGCCTTTGATGTATCCTTTCTTGAGCTGTTCGATGCATGCTGCATTATCTTCATTCATGACCGTTAGAACTTCCCTTCCTGTAGGTATACCACAATCTTCTCGTATATGATATATAACTGATCTTAACCATACACACTCGCGACTAGCTTCATGGATAGCCAAAATCTCTGCATGGTTATAAGAAGTGGCTATAATGGTTTGCTTCGTAGAATGCTGATATATCATGGTTTTTACCCACTTTTAAGCATGATATAAGTTCTTTTTGTTGTGTCTTTTCAGTAGTTTTAGAGTCTTTCAGGTTCTTTTCAAGCTATAGGCACATGTGGAGCTAATTGGAGGATTTGGAAGCTTTTGAAGCAATCTGAAGTTGAAGCCGTTCGGGAACAAGCTCAGCATCGATCGACACTGAGGAGCATCGATCGACACCATTCATTTGGGAGAAACACGACCAAAGAACCTAGCATCGATCGATACCATTTACGGTATCGATCGATACCAGTGATCAGATCGCAAAACAGAACCCGAAGATGAACCAGAAGCTTTTCTTATTTTTCGAGAAAACTCCTAAACATGTTTTGACTATATAATTAGGTTTTTGAGCCTCCAGAAAGAGACCTGGTGATTTCTGGAGATAGAGTTTTTTGCAATTGAGTTTTTGGAGAAGAAATCTTGAACCTCTTTGTATTCTTACTCTATTTCATTTTATTATATGATATCTATTCTATTCATGATGTTTATTGCATTCACCATGTCTGAGTAGATTCCCTGTTAGGATTAGGGTTGCTTAAAGGTACTTGATGAATTATTAGATCTGAATGAATTGTTAGGGAATAATCTATAGAGCTTTTCACCTAGACTTGAGATTAATGCTTATTCTAGCCTCGCGAACTAGAATCTGATGTTAGGTTGTTTGATTGGCACGAAAGTGTGATTGATTGCCTGATCTAGTGTTTGGTGAGCAAAAGCCCTATTCGCAAAAGAAATTTGGTTTAGGGATTTTGTGAACAACTGAACTTGACCGTTAATGCTTGTTTAAATTCATAGAATTTGCAAAGAAATTTGGAATTCTAGTTTAGGCATAGATAGTTTTCGCAACGACAGTTGTTGTTTACTTTACATATGTGTTTCAAGTTCGAGAGCGGAGCTTAATTTATTCTGACAATTGATTTGATTTGATAATTCTGATTTGCTGCAAGTTTCCCTAAGCCTAGCGTTTTCCTCCACTGAATTACTACCTGTTTTAATTGTTTTGCTATTCTTAATTTCATCTATTTGGCTTAGCTTAATTCACATTCCAGAATCTATTGAGTGTTATCTTGAGTCCTTGTGGAATTGAACCCCTAAAATACTATAGCGACTGCTTAGATACTTTAGGGTATTAGATTTGAGCATATCAAATTTTGCCGCCGTTGCCGGGGAACTCTAATTTCACCATTAGATTACGGTTTAAGAATTTTGACTAAGTGTTGAGCATCGATCGATACCCTCTTAGTATCGATCGATACTCGTTGTTACTTCCGTCACTTACGCGTTTTAACTTCTGTCTTTCAGGTGTATGCAGCATCGAGAGACCAGAGGAAGCAAGAACAAGCAGTTGATCAAACTATCTAACGAAGAGCTAGCTGATTTAGAGCGTACAATCAGAAAGCAAAAGAAACAAGCTGAGATGAACAATCCGATTGTGCTTGCTCGTGATGAGGCTGGGGTTTTGAGAGATCAGGAAGGTCACCTGTGTGACGCGCAGGGACAGAGAATTGATGCAGAAGGTAACATTATTGCCCCTGCACCGGTTGCTAATGCATTTATCCCACCAGCTGTGCGTGGGAATGTTGGGAATGCTCAGGGTAATCGCGCCAGAACGCTTGAGATGTAAATTCACCAGCATTATCAAGACGAATTGTCTTTAGAGGAAAATCTGGAAAATGTGCTCGTAATCTGATATTGAGCAAGTAGTCTCTTAAGCATCATTATTGAACGGGATGGCCTAACTGGTTATGCCATACAATGAGATTTTCAGCAAACTTTGGGTTTACTATAACATTTTTCTCCATTATTGTAATATTTGTGTAGTATAATCCGGTGGAGAATGCATGTAGTTTCTCTAATATAGCTTTATTGCCTTGGTTAATACTTGTGATTTGAAGGTATTCATCATCTCCTTCACTTATTGTCTCAACATGATTTCCCTTTCGGCGAATATTATTAAAGCTCAATAAATTTCTTTGAGACTTGGGAGAGTATAACCCATCAACAATTTCAATTTTTTTTCCCATATACAATTATAAGTTCGCCCTTCTGGAACCTTCAATGATGTTTGTACTAAAATATTGTACTTACACTCGTTTCTTTCATCCTCAAATAGGAGAAATATTTCTTGCTTTTTCAGTATGGTGTGAGTTGTTGCACTATCGACTAAACATAAATCTTTACAATTCATTGTAAACTAAACTTGAGGAGGTTTCATAATCTTCAAATAAATAAATTTCATACAGAATAATTTTATAAACCAAAATAATTGGATAAAATAATCCAAATTCAACCATGTTTAATGAAACAAATAAAACCATAAAATAAAACACCAAAGTAATATCAAAGCAAAACATAGAAAATATGAAATCTAGGACAACATAATCAAACTTAAGCATCAATTTTTCCCTTCATGGGAGAAGAAATCACCCACTTCCATATGAGTTGTGTCACCTTTGCCATCTTCGTACACAAGATTTGTTTCTCTGTTTTTTTTTCTTTTTGCTTTAATGCTTGATGATAAATTTCAACAAGATGCTTTTGTGTACGACACGTACGAGACCAATGACCTTTTTCTCCACAACGATAACATACGTTGGCCACACGACCATTTGTTTTCACATGTTTGTTATCATCTTTCTTTTCCCACTTCTGGTAAGATTTTGTGTTCTTGAAAGAAACAGTACGACCTCGACCTCGAATTTGACCATAACCATAGTTACATCAACGTCCACGTCCACGATCTCGACCATTTCCATGACCACGTTGGTTGTCACTTCCTTTGTCATGGTAGGTTGTCACATTCGCTTCAAGGAATGGAGTAGCCCCTGTTGAAAGCGAGTCATGGTTCTGCATTAACAACTCGTTATTCAGCTCATCAATAAGTAGGGAGGATATGAGTTCCGAATACTTCTTGTATCTTTTTTCACGATATTGTGTCTGCACGACAACATTATTCACGTGAAAAGTGGAGTATGTTTTCTCTAGCATATCTGCATTGGTAACATTTTCTCCACACAACTTCAACTTGGAAGTTATTTTGAACATCGCTGAGTTATATAGAGCCACAAACTTAAAGTCTTGTAGCCTCAAATACAGCCAGTCATAGCAGGCTTTAAGCAATAACACATTTCTTTGGTGGTCAAACATGTCCTTAAGATCTCTCCAAATGACTTCTGGGTCTTTGACCGTTAGGTACTCATCTTAAAAGTCCTCATGAAGGTGGTGGCAGAGAAAAATCATAACTTTAGCTTTGAGTTTGCAGGTGGTCGTACTTCCCTCTTTGATAGTATCACCTAGTTCTTTAGAAACTAAGTGCATTTCAGCATCTAACACCCATAACAAGTAATTATTTCCAGATATGTCAAGGACTTCGAACTCAAGATTGGATATGTTCGGTATTTTGCTGAAACAATGAAAGTGCGATTTAAAAAACCAATTATTTCTCAAATTATAAAACAGTATAATATACATGCTTAAATCATATTGAAAGATAAAGATCAATAATCGATAGTGAATCAAATAATAACATCAATATTAAACCCACATCTTGGAATAATAACAAATAATCGATGCATATATTCTACATACTAATAAAACTATTAAACAAACCAAGTCGATAAGATTATGGGTAATCATTGCATGATCTATAATAAAATATTGTATAATACAAATCAACTCAAAAATACAACGACTCATCAAACTAAATAATAATAGATTATTAATCATGATGTCATGCAAAAAGGAACTATGAATCAATCAGATTGAAACCATAAATAACATATTTATCATACGAATTTCAATAGTAAATTAAGCAATAGTAACACTACAAAAAAAAGGTTGTTTAACATCATTTATTTTTAATAACATATCTATCAACCTTAATGAGAAGTGTTGATCTATCATGACGACATGAGATTGATAATGAGAATATAAACAAGTCAAGTCGATTAATAAACATATCGATTATACATAGGCATGATCTATCAAAGCATGGTCAATTATACCTAAGCATGATTTATTATATTAAACTAGAGGAAAATCAGTGCTACGCTTGTGTAAACAGTTTAGAGAATTTCGTTTAAACTTCTATTTTTATTTCCGTGGTATAAATAGGAAAAATTCAGATGATATTCTATCTCATATTTTTATCAAAAAAAATCTATAGAATACTACTATTTGAATATGACATGCATTCTAGAATCTTAAACTCTGGTTATGATTTTGGTAACAAAATCATGTCCTTGTCATATGTTACTTCAATATGTTTTGATTGCCATCTTTATTCACAATCAACAAAGATAAACATATTACAATTTATAATTTTAGGAACATAAAATAAAAATAAAATAGCAAACAAATCAAAATTTTGAACTAGTATCAACTAAAATAAGAAAATCTCACTTGAAAGGGGGATTGCTAAAACTAGACCCAAAATTGAGTTTGAATGCAAAACTAGACCCCAAATTGAAACAAATGCAAACCTAGACCTTTGGGTTAGGGAAATTACATTAACCCCCTTATTTGCAAACAAAAAAACAAAAACTGCATTTACAGTTCTAACCTTCGCGCAGAGGAGACTTCATGAACGAAGTCTCACAATAGACTTCATGAACGAAGTCTCACAGTAGACTTCGTTCATGACATCCATGAAATCTAAACCGTGATTAAAATTTATATTTAAATTAAAAAATAGTAAAAAATAATTTCAATGTAATTTTTTCTTCAAAAAATAAGATTATTCAAATATGAACTTTATAAATTAAAATTTTAGAAACTTTCATAAAATTAAAGCATGTAAGATTTATAATGTTTTAGAAAATCATTAATAGTCACAAACTTCCCTACCGAAGTCTGCAACTGTAATTTAATCTTAAATTTAAATAAAAAAATTATAAAAAATCTTTTGTTCAAAGTTTTGATAAATAAATTATTTTAAATCAAAGTCTAAGGTTTAAAAATAGAATTTCATAAGATTTCATAAAACTAAACCATGTTATGTAAACCATGTGAAGCATAATAAGTTTAGGGTTTGCCAATTTGTAAAAATCCATGTATATATCTTTAGGGTTAGACTTAAGTTCATATATTTTTGATATAAAATATCGATCTTTTATATAGTTGTTAGATTTTAGATATATTATACTATTTTGAAGTCAAATGTATGTATTTGGTAACAAAAAGTGAAAAAAATATTAAAATTTTAGAGTTTAGGGCTTACAGACTTCTCGGGTCTCGGGTGAAGTCTCCTATGAGACTTCTTTATAGAAGTCTGAAATTTCAGAGGTGAAGTCTAAAACTTCAAAGGTGAAGTCTAAAACTTAAAAGAAAAAGTCTAAAATTTCAAAAGTGAAGTCCGAAATTCAAAAAAAATTCAAAAAAATTCAAAAATATTGAAAATTTTCAAAAAATATCGAAAATATTCAAAAAAATTCGAATTTTTTTTGAAAAATTTCGCATTTCAAAGGTGAAGTCTGAAATTTCAAAGGTGAAGCCTAAAATTTCAAAAACAATTTAAAAAATCAAAAAAATTCAAAAAAATTCAAAAAAATTCAATTTTTTTTAAAAAAATTATTTGAATTTCTGAGGTGAAGTCTGAAATTTAAAAGATGAAATCTGAAATTTCAAAGGTGAAGTGTAAAACTTCAAAGGTAAAGTCTAAAACTTCAAAGGTAAAGTCTAAAACTTCAAAGATAATGTTTAAAATTTCAAAAAAATTCAGAATTTTCAAAAAAATTTGAAAAATAAAAAAAAAAATAGAAAAAATTCGAATTTCATAGGTGAAGTCTGAAATTTCAGATTGAAGTCTGAATTTTTAACCTAACCCTAGTTTGACCTCCCATATATAAACTCATTTTTTCTATTTTTCTCAAATCTCTCTATTTCTCTCAAAAAAGGGAGAGCTCTCTCTCTCTCTCTCTCTCTCTCTCTCTCTCTCTCTTCTCTCTCCTCCTCTAAAACCTCAGTTAAAATAGCGAAGAGATCTCTCCATCTTCAATCCACTCCACCGTACCGTCGCCTAAGAACGTTGGCTTTTATTGTTTCTTTCTGTCGTTTTTTCGTCGCTATTATCTCCCTCAAAAAGTGTTATTTTTTTAACCATCGTCATTCAATCCTACTAACTTATATTATTTCATGCGTGTTACAGATCTGAGGCGTAACTCCACAAGAAAATAGTATAAGTTTTGTTTTCTTTAGATTCATACAAAAATTTATGTTCCAAACAAAAATTAAGATTTGAATTTTAATTGTTTGTGCATTATGATTTTGTGTTTGCGAATTTTCATCTAGAGGATTCATTATGAATTTCAATCTAAATTAATTTATGTTGAGTATGCATTTTAAATTTTTTGTTAATTTATTGAGTTTTTTTGCGTTATTTTGTTTTTTGAGATGAGTCTTTGTTCTTTTCCTTTATTTTTACAGATCTAGATTTACACTGAAACTTCCACACCGGATTCACTTTTGAGGACTTCACACCCAGACTTTTACTTTGAGACTTCACACCCCAGAACTTCACTGTGAACTTCAAACCAGACTTACACTGTGAGACTTTCACACCCCAGACCACTCTGAGACTTCACACCCAGACTTCACTGTGAGACTTCACAACCATATTTTCACGTTGAGACTTTACACCCAGACTTCCACTGTGAGGACCCAGACTTCATTATGAGACTTCACACCCATACTCACAACTCCACACTCACGGTGAGACTTCACAACGCAGACTTTCCTGTGAGACTTCACACCCAGAACTTCACTTTGAGACTTCACTGTAGACTCAGGTGAGGACTCACAAACCAGACTTCACTGTGAGACTTCACACCCAGACTTTCACTTTAAGACTTTCTGACACCTAGGACTTCAAGTGTGAGACTTCACAACCCCAATTTCATTGTGAGACTTCACACCCAGCTCATTGTGAGATTTCACACCAGACTTCAAGGAGACTGACAATGAGATTCACACCGAGACGGTTCCAGGTTCGTAGCATTTAATTCTTACATATAATATTGTAAATGTTTAAAAACAAACAATGTAATCCTCCTTCTCGGATTATAATCTCTTGTACAATGATATTTCACAACTTAATAAAAAAGTTATATTCACAAAAAATACTTCCTTGACGACAACCCTATATAAATTAAAAATTCAAGCACTTAGTTTAAACATCAAAAACTAAATGTTGCAAAAGCTCTTAACAAAACTTTGTTCTCTGTTTCAATCTACAAATGCAAAGTGGAACAAAAAAAACAACAAGTCATAATTACGATAGGGAGACTTCAAAGGTATCGAAGTCTACCGCAAATAAATAACTCCTCAACTAAACTAAAATCGAATTTAAACAGAATATAACACTATTGAGACGTGAAAATTCTACATAAACAACAACAATAAACTACAACTACATCTATGAAAAAAATTAAAATCTCCAAAAATATAAAAAAGTAAACAAATTACATTTTTTAACATGTTAGTGCAAGAGAACTTCTCAAACACGCTCTCCGATAGACCTTCCTCAGTGAAAGTCTAAAAATATAATAAGCTAAATACACTAATAATTTAAAGTAAAAAACTAATTATACGATAAAAATAGTTCTCAAATTTTTAAAACATCAAAAGCCATACGTAACACACATGTTAGGACAAGAAAATAAAAATAACTAATTACAAATAAGATAAAATTTCATTTTTACTAAAATTATCATTAGAGACTTCTTGGATGAAGTCTCCGCAACAGACTTCTCAGATGAAATCTGCTAAACAATTCAAAGGAGACTTCGCTTGAGAAGTCTGAAAGTAGGGGTCTAGTTTTGCAATTGACCAGATTTTGACTTTTTAAGGTGACTTCACAGGCGAAGTCTCCTACATAATGAGACTTCGTCTGAGAAGTCTATACTAGTTTGGGGTCTAGTTTTGTAATTGACCACAACTTTGACTTTTTCATTAGACTTCATCTCGGAAGTCTCATCAGTATGAGACTTCGCATGTGAAGTCTATTACGTAATGAGACTTCCATGATGAAGTCTTTTTGCCTTTAAAGACTTCTTCAGCGAAGTCTACCCATAAAATAGGGTCTAGTTTTGTAATTGACTAGAGTTTGACTTTTGCATTAGACTTTGCATGAGAAGTCTGAGTAGAAAAATGGTTACTTTTGCAATTGACCAAAATTTTTTATTTTTTTAATCCCAGAATTTATGATGGTTGCAGACTTCATTACTTCATCTGAGAAGTCTATCAATAGTCAATGTTTCAAAATTTCGGTCAAATGCAAAAGTAACCCTCTTTTTCAAGCAGACTTCTCAGGTGAAGTCTTGATAAAAAGTCTTTGTTCAGGTCAATTGCAAAACTAACCCTCTTTTTTCGCAGACTTCACAGGAGAAGTCTAAAATAAAAGTCAAACTTACAGTCAATTGCAAAACTAACCTCATGTACACAGACTTCATATGTGAAGTCTGAAGACTGTTTTTTTTTTCAAAGGAGAACTTGAGACTTCCATCGTGAAGTCTGTGAAGCAAAAAGTCAATTGTAAAACTAACCCCCAGTTGACTATTGAGACTTCACCTGAGAAGTCTGTCTTCTGGAAAATCAGTGAAAATGAAGCAAAAATTACCAAATTTCGGTTTGATCTTGTTTTTAGCTTCGTCGACGGCCAAGAACTGCTCACACCACCAATACCCAAGAAATCCAAGCGTTATTATGCATGAATCTTAGTAAATCGCAAGATCTAAGGATGGTGAATTTTGAGAAAGAGATTTTAGAGTTTAATGGTTGAAATGAGAGAGGAGATCGAGAAAAATGGAGCTTTTGGCTTAATTATAGAGCTTTAACATCTCTTAATTCAGTTGGTTGAAGCATTTAGAGCTCATTTTTTGTTGGTAATGGTGGTTGGGAGCTATTGAAGAAGATGGCATTTTTGTAATTATGTGAGAATCTTTGGGTTATTATTTTTCAAACCCAGCTAGTAGACTTCTCTTATGAAGTCTGCGCTAGGTATTTTTCTGAAAAAAGAAGTTTGGAAAGGTATTTTAAGGCATTTTGAAAAAAAGAGAAGAGGGGTTTAATTTTGGAATTGACTTCAAATAAGGGTCTAGTTTAGCAAGAAGCCCTTTGAAACTTGTCATAATTGTAGCAAATCAAACAACAATGATTCCAAACTATTTTTTAATTAAATCGTTAACACCTTCTTCTATATATTAACCTTAACGTAAGATATTTTTTGGGTTATGATCAACTCAGACATATCTTAATTCAGACTATGTGTAAACATTATACTCTAGCTCTGAACTTTAATGTTTTCTACTTTAGCGTTAAATTTATTGTGGCCATTAATTCATAAGCGATGTAATCATCTGTAAACACATTTCTTCAATGAAGTGATATCATATTTATGATTCCAACGATGTGTGGACGATTGAATTAATTATTATGTGATTTTTGTATCTAACATTACAATCAAAATACATGTATGGTACTACTAATAGCTTTTCAATATCTATAATATTTTGTAATTTATATTTAGAAGTTAAAATTTTGCTTTTATTATCACCATTATTGATTATAGTACTTTTAATCTATATTCATCTTGTAATTTTGTCCTTATTTGTTATTTTTTCAGTTTTTGCAGTCTTCTATTTTTTATTTATTTTCTACTTTTCGCGTTCCTATGCGCCATCCATCATTTATATTTTCATTTATTTTGAAACACATCAAATTATATTTTACAGCTATGAAGACTTGGTGTCAGCGTGTAGACGCTGTTCTGAGTGGTTTCCGGATGTTCACGTGAGGTTAGGCTATCTAGCCATCCTTGCCAGCAACATTGATGCACACCCTCACCATCAGAACATCAATATAAACCTTGCTAGGCTGGTGATGGATCTGGACAAGTTTGTTGCATACCCTTTGGGAAGAGTAACTTTTAAGATTTTGATTTCTTTAGTGAAGGCTGCGGATATCACCATGACTTATCACATCAACGAGTTTGTCAAAGGGTTGTAGTTTTGGGTTTTCTTTGCTCTATCGAACTATACAACTGAGATGGGAGAGTTGTTCCCCGGTAAACCAACACCACCTCTGCTTGCTTACAAAGGATCAAGGGGGAGGAAAAACCTCAAAAATGGCATCCTCAAACATGTATATTATCAAAGCTCTAATCTGTTTTGTCATCAGAGACTTCTTTCTCCAAATCTTGTCTGAGACTTCATACATGAAGTCTGCTATGTTATGACATTATCTGATCTCTCTTTATTCATTTTTATGTTTGTAGACCACCATCTATAGCTTTGACCACAAAGATCTTGAGAAAATGTTCCCACGGTGGGATGATGATGATGAGGATGAGAGAATCATCAGCAATGCTTCGACGATTTTCAAGGAATCCTTGGAGGTGGTAAAAAGAACACTGGCCATCTTTAGGTTTGTTGCCCTCAAACTTCACGAAAAACAAGGTGAAGGTGAAGGTGAAGGATGAGCCGAGGTAGGGCATTAAGAGAGAGCTAGAAGCTCCTAATGAGAGTAGTTTGAAGAAAGCTCGTCTATCCACTTCTATTAATGACTTTGAGAAGCGCTTATATGATGCGTTGAAGGGTGCATAAGATGCACAACTCAATACGTTTGAGGTTGAGTTGAAGTGGTAGTTGCTTGAATTTGGTATGAAGATTGTCTTACTCACTGAGACTTCAATCTGAGACTTCATGCTCATACTTCATTTTAAGACTTCATGCGCAGACTTCTGTTTTTTCTATATTTAGTTGTAAACTTCTTTTACCATAACTAATTATTTTCTTAATGCAGCACATTGATGATGGAATGAATCTACTGAGACAACGGTTCACAAAGCATCCAAAATGGTTTAAGGGCGACATGATCTGCTTCATTGATTCAATCTTCACCACGTTGTGGAAGTCTAAGTACAATGAATTTCAATCGTCTGCTGATGCAAACGGCTTAGGCAGAGTGCTACCTCCTGTGGCGTTGGATCTCTACACATGAGAGCAATCAGAGTTCTGCAGCTCTAACAAGATATGGGGTTTAGATGTGGATGAAATCTACACCTCCCTTATCATCAATGATATGCATTGGGTTGCGATGATGATTTGATTCATAAGAGACACATCGTTATTTGGGATAGCGATGTGTTGGTATGTAAGCCTCACGAGATTGAGAGTGTAGTGACATCTATTTGCGAGATAATGGCTTATGATATACACCTTCTAGCTCCTCCAGATCAAAATACTTGCACCCCAATGTTCCCTACACATACGAGCGGGTTCCAAAATTGGAAGTTTCCCAGAACATTCGGAGTGGTGACTGTTGAGTGTATTGCCTGAAGTTCATCGAGTGTCATGCGCTTGGCATACCATTTCCTTCAAAGCTCTTGTGTGATAGCAACATCAAGTTCATAAGGGAGAAACTGACAGTCGAAATATATGATGAGCTCAGCATAACGGGGATGGAGAAATGCAGTTACGATGGTTTGAACTTGTACGACGAACATTGAGCTTCTCTCTTACACTTTCCGTATATTTTGAACTCTTGTATATAATTTGCATCTTTCCTCTGCTATTACAGGAATTTTTTTGAGCCCACCAATTAGAACTAGCCAAAAAGTTGTTGTAACTTGATAGGGTAGGATGATTACTAACATTAGTAAATTAGTTTGTCATATATGCTATGTTTGGATCCTTGATATTGTGAAATGAAGAGTTGGAACAACTACTTAGGCAGACTGAGACTTAATGCAAAATTAAATCTGGATGACTTCAAGTACAGACTTCAGACGCAGACTTCAACATCAAACTTCATCGGAGACTTCTTCCACCAGTTTTCATGAGTTTGAGACTTCATTTACATACTTCAAGAGCAGAATTCACCTGGAGACTTCATGTGGGGACTCCTCTTCTATTAATTACTTTGAGAAGCGCTTATGTGATGCGTTGAAGGATGCATTAGATGCAATAGACTTCTGTTTTCCTATTTAATTGTAAACTAATTATTTTTTTACTGCAGTACATTTATGCTGGAATCAATCTACTGAGATAACGGTCCACGAAACATCCATAATGGTTTAAGGGCGACAAGATCTGCTTCATTGATTCGATCTTCACCACGTTGTGGAAGTTTAAGTACAATGAATTTCAATCATTTGCCGATGCAAATGGGTTAGGTAGAGTGCTACCTCCTGTGGTGTTGGATCTCTACATAGGAGAGCAATCAGATTTATGCAGCTCTAACAAGATATGGGGTTTAGATGTGGATGAAATATACACCTCTCTTAACATCAAGGATATGCATTGGGTTGCGATGATGATTTGGATTCATAAGAGACACATCATTATTTGGGATAGCGATGTGTTGGTATGTAAGGCTCACGAGATTGCGAGTGTGGTAACACCTATTTGCGAAATGATGGCTTATCATTATTACTCCCTTTAAAGCACGCAACCTACTTTTCTTTTCATTATTACTGAGTTGTAAAAAATTTCAATTTCATCTCTTATCATCCAAATAAACTCTCTCAGCTTCTCAAAAAATGTCGTACACTTCAACCGTCATCAAGAAAGGTTTGAGGAACCTCTTGAAGAATTCGCAGACTCACTTCGCTTCAGGTAAACTCTATACAACTTCTCCAAAAAAATTGTTTTCAAAGATTATAGTACATGTAAGAGCCTAATTTTTTACCAAATTCTTTAAGACAGGTGGCCAATGACATCTTCTATTGGGAGGGTGTAATCTCTGACCCTCTTGGCACCCTTTATGATGGAGGGGTTTTCAAAGTGTCTTTTCATTATCTACCAGAGTACCCAATGAAACCCCCACATGGAACTTAGGGAACCCAAGCATAATAAGTGAAACACATGTTTTTGTTTTATTAAAATGGAATTACTAAATGGCATTGGAATAAGTCATTTTCATGTAATTGATTCTTTAAATATCGTAAGATATTGAGATCTTTGACTTCCGTGATGGTTCATATGGTTAATGTAGATTGCTTTCAACACCGCGATCTACCACTCTCATGTCTTGGATTGCGGAAATATCTTCCTGAAAATTATCCTACCTGCTTACTAGAGCCCCGTAAACAACATAACTACAATATTAGAGGCTCTTGTGAACATGTTGACTGAGTCAGAGTTGGGTGAAGGAGATTCGTTCGTGGAATATATTTCTCAAGTGTACATCACCGATAGGGACCGTTTTAATGAGAAGACACGAGATATGACTATCTCTTTTGCCGGAAGATCAAACAGCACATGATCCTTTAATTTTTGTGAAACGGTTTTTTTTTTTGTTTTTATTATAATTATGTTTTGGACTTCGTACATTTTTAATCATAATTATCGTATTCCCTGGATTTTTAATATTTTTTATATTAAAGTCTTATTATGTTTTTAATTTTTAATACAAATCTCTAACCCCCAAACCCTAAACCCTAAAGCCTAAACTATTATCTATCTTTGGAACCTTGATTTTGTTAGATGAAATGCAAAGTTAGAAAACTAAAAAAATACAAAAAAAACTAGTCATAATTATATAAGTTATAAATTGCTAAGTTGAAACAACTACCAAAATTTTTTTTTTTATGAGACTTCGTCGGAACACTTCATCAGGAAACTTCGGAACACCAGTTTTTCAAAATTTTAAACTTCACCGGGAGACTTCAAAAGTAGACTTCACGTGAAGGCTTCATATGGGGACCCAAACACCTAGTTAGAGACTTCTCAATAATCACACCAAGGAGTTTAACTTACACAATTACCTCGAGTATGCCCAGGTTGCCTGCATTTTGAACAACTATATTGTTTGTGAGCATTCCACGGTTTTGACGTAGTGTTTCTTGCAATTTCAAGCCACGTTTGCCACCTTGATTTCTTCTGCCGTCCAAGAGGACACCAGACTAGTGGAGGGAAATCCTTGACAATCTCGTGCTCTTTGATATCAATAGTTTTGGGTAAAATGTTGCTTGCGTATGTCGCATACAAATATTCCTTTGTGTATGATGGGCATACGAGGATGGCCACATCCATTTTAAGCTCAAGAGCAGCAACAATATCATGCAAGCAAGGTATTTTCTCAACATCATACACACATCCACATGTTCGATGTTGGAAATCAACGATACAATCTCTATGTCCTCCCATCACGTGGAATCGCCAACCGTCTATGTGTTCGACCGTCATCTGGTCAACATAATGCTGACGAATAGTTAACAAATATTCAATTCCCTTGTTATGTTTTGTAACTCATAGCGTATTCTCACCTTTTAAAATACCATCTTCCTAGCTTATCTCGTATGAATTCCCAAAAAAATGGTATGAGAAATCTTTGAGCTGGCTTAAGTACATATTTTATAGATTCAGCGATGTTTCTTGTTTGTATGTTGTATTTTTCTCCTGGAAAGTGAATGTGGACCCATAGATTCACATCTATGTTTTCCAAGTAAGCTGCAAGTTCGAGTTTCGTCTCCCGTAAGACTTCCATGTATCTGTTAAAATCATAATGCATATATGAATACCAAATGCCTCTCACCAAATATATACGATGCATTCCCTTGTACTTCGTGATTATGTTATTCTGTAGGTGATAATAGCATATCCCCCTTGTTGCCCATGGCATAGCAGTTTCAATGGCATTCTTAATCGAGGGTGCTTGTTGAACACTATGACCAAAGGAAATTGATCGGAGACACATCCAATCAACTTGGTGAAAAACCATTGCCATGATTCATCATTTTCAGAGTCTACAATTGCAAAAGATAGCAGAAATATTTGGATATTCTCGTCATGGCCGCAAGCTACTAGCAGAATACCACCATACTTCCCCGGTAGATGACACCCATCCACTACTGTAACTCTTCTCAGAAAATGAAAACCAGTAATAGAGGCTCCAAGAGCCATAAACAGATATTTGAATCTGTTTTAATTATCAACCACAAGACCAGTGACATGTTCCAGGATCAGCTAGCCCGATGCGATAGAGATAGGACGACAGTTGCTCATATCCATCTTCCGCTGTTCCCCTCACCAATTGTTGTGCAAATATCAAAGCTCTATAGGAAGTGCTATAATTCATCAGTATACCATATTTATTCTTCATTGCAGATCTAATCATCTTCGGCGTTACTCCTTCGATTGTTCCCCAGTCATCATAAAATAGCTTAGTAATATATTTCAGAGCATGACGTTTGCACAAAGAAATTCGGTCCACCACATTGCAAGTATGATCTTTTTTGTACAAGGTCACCCAAAACCTTTTTGGTTCGTTTTTCACAGCCGCTCTAACCCTCCAATTGCATCCTTTCACACCACAAAAGGCTACAAACAGCTTTTGTGTAGACTTATGCACTTTGAACGTGAATTTCGACATTATCACCGTCAATCGCAGCTCGGATACAAGCGTATCCTTTGTTGGAAAACTCCCAGTCGTATAGATACCGTCTAACCATGTCATGTTGAATCTTCGGCCTTAACTAACAAAGCCACCTTCCACACCAAGACACATGTTATCATCATCATCATTTTCACTAACATCCTCATCCTTAACTTTTTCATACACAGTATAATCCTTAATGTATTCGTCATTAACCTCACTAGCTTGAGATTCTTCTGCATCATCATCATCATCGTTGACGTTATCCTCACCACCATCAGATATATCCATATCTTCGTCTTCAAACTCTTTTGCCTTGTTTTCAAAGTCTTCGTCAACACTTTCACCAGCAACCTCATTGCCACTAGCGATACCAAAACGACTCGGGACACAAAGGCGTACAACATGCGTTTTACATAACTCAACAAGGACCACACTTGTCTATCATTTTTTATGCATAGGTGGTGTAGGAGAATCTGTGTCTGTTAGTTGAAACATTGAATCCGGAAACGAGTAAGTTAACTCGACGAAGGTGATGTTCTTGTCCAGCTCATAGTCTGCTTGTGCCATCTCAATGAGTTCACGGTGTGTACAAGAATCATTGAAGAAGAACATTCTCCTTTCTTTGGATTTATCCACCTCAAAATGCTACTTATAGTCTCTCTTCACTCATTCTCCATAGACACCAAGTACTCGAACCATTATCTAAAAAAAACATTTGAAACAAATGTAAACTATTAGTGCAAGAGTTAAGATAACAAGTTAGTGCAACAGACTTTACAAGCGAAGTCTCTTAACAGACTTCATCAGAGAAGTCTCAACAATATAAGGTAAATATCTAATAAGTTAAGAAAAATGAATTAAAAATAAGTATGTAATAAAATAGTTCAAACTAATAAAACATCAAAAGCCATACGTAACACACATGTTAGGACAAGGAAAAAAATTAACCAATTACAGTTACACTTAAATTTATTTTTTTTCTAAAAATAATCGTAAGAGACTTCTCGAAGTAGTCTACTAGCAAATTTCTTACACGAAGTTGTCAGTAGACTTCAAAAGTGAAGTCTGTTGATAAATAATTTTCAAAAATTCATAAAATCAATTTAAGATAGAATATAACACATTGAGATGAGAAATTCGTACATAAACAACAACAATAACTAATACACAAAAAAAACAAATCCCAAAAATATAAGTTAAATATGATACGAATACATTTTTAAAAAACTTAGTGCAAGAGAATTCTCAAATGAAGTCTCCGGACAGACTTCACAAAGGAAGTCTAAAGTTCATAAGCTAAATACCTAGTAAATTAAGAAAAATAATATAAAATAATATAAAAATAATTATGCGATAAAATAGTTCAAATTTCAAAAACATCAAAAGTCATACGTAACACACATGTTAGAACAAGAAAATAAAATAACTAATTATAAATAAGCTAAAATTTCATTTTTACTAAATTTATCATTAGAGACTTCACAGGCAAAGTCTCTTAGTAGACTTCTTGGATGAAGTCTGCTTTGCTATCTAGAGGAGACTTCACCCGAGAATTCTTAAATAGGGGTCTAGTTTTGCAATTGATCAGAGTTAAAAATAAGAGCCTATACCAGTTTATACCAGTTTGGGGTCTCTTACACAAGAAGACTTCGACTAAGAAGTCTATACCAGTTTGGGTTATAGTTCTATAATTGACCACAGTTTTGATTTTTTCAGTAGACTTCTTCTAAGAAGTCTCTTTGGTAAGAGACTTTGCCTGTGAAGTCTATTACGTAATTAGACCTCCACGATGAAGTCTTTTTGCCTTCAGAGACTTCTCTGTCGAAGTCTACCCACAAAGCATGTTCTAGTTTTCCAATTGACAACGTTTGACTTTTAAATGAGACTTCTTCTGAGAAGTCTGTGTAGAAAAATGTTTCTTTTGCAATTGACAAAAATTTTTGATTTTAAAATTCAAGAGTTTCTGATGGTTTTAGACTTCATCTGAGAAGTCTATCAATAGTCAATGTTTCGGAATTTTGGTCAAATGCAAAACTAACCCCTTTTCACGCATACTTCTCAGATGAAGTCTTGATAAAAAGTCTTTGTTCCAGTCAATTGCAAAACTAACCTCCCTTTTTCGCAGACTTCACAGAAGAAGACTTTGAAGGTGAAGCCTTAACACCGTTTTTTTTGTTTTCAGAGGAGAACTTCAGACCTCATTGTGATTTTATCGTGAAGTCTGAGACGAAAAAATTTAATTACAAAACTAACCCTCACTTGACTATTGAGACTTCATCCATGAAGTCTACCTTCTGAAAAATCAGAAAAAAAAGAAGCAAAAATTACCAAGATTCGGTTTGAACTTGTTTTTAGCTTCTTAAACGGCCAAGAACTGATAACGCCACCAATACCCAAGCAACGTAGGCGTTATTATGCCCGAATCTTAGTAAATCGCAAGATCTATGGATGGTAAATATTGGAAACGAGATTTTAGAAGTAAATGGTTGAAATGAGAGAGGAGATCAATAAAAATAGAGCTTTTAGCTCAGTTTTAGAGCATTAAGATCTCTTAATTCGGTTGTTTGAAGCATTTAGAACTCAATTTTGTTTGGTAACGGTGGTTGAGAACTATTGAAGACGATGACATTTTCGTTATTACGTGAGAATCTTTGGGTTATTATGTTTCAAACTCAGCTACCAGATTTCACAGGAAAAGTCTGCGCTATATATTTTTGTGAAGAAGAAGATTTTAGGACATTTTGAGAGAAAGGGAAAGAGGGATCTAGTTTTGGAATTTAATTCAAATAATGGTCTAATTTAGCAAGCAACCCTAAATAATATTACAAAAAATTGCCAAGCTCTTCACAAAAAATCACAATATAATTTAATTAAATTATGACAAAAACAATATTTTGTATTAGAAATTTTGGAAAAAATGATAAAATAGAATTATTTTTATCTAAATTTTGACAAAAAAAAGATTTACCTTTTAATATTCATAATCTCATTTTCTTCTATTATCGTATTAACTAAAATAATATTAGTCTAATATTTTATATTAACTTTATCTAATATCAATTAAAATAATATTAATATAATTTAAACATATGCATAATGGAGCTTGATAAATAGATAATTTTATTTTATGAATTATTAAAAACAGTAATAATAATAAAAAAAATATTATTCACATATTTATTTAAAGAGCATGTGTTTTTGTTTAACTAACTTAAATTCTTTTATTGTGCAAAAACATTTGAAAGTAGAAGATAGATATATTAGATGGGAAAAAATGTTCAATCTTTCATAATAAACTACCTTAAAAAAAGGTTCTAATTTATATTTTATCAAATTTCATTTTACTTTTTAATGTTACATTTTTTTACCCGATATTTCATATATGGGAATAACTACGTATTGTAACCGACAATAACTATCAAAACCGACAAAAACTAACAAATGAAAGATAAACCTTAGGTTTGGTTATAGAGAACTAAAAAATAAATACTCTTTCGCATACAATTACGCTTAAATCTCACCAAAATACTTTAACACTAAAACAATATATTTAAACCTTTTTTATAAAATAAATTTCACTCGCAACTCTCCAACCAAGTCACATTAGTTGAATTTCTTTAAAATATATTCGGTATGTCTTTGTATATCAAAATATTTGGCCGTCGACGACATTTTATTATTTTCTAAGTCGACGATATTTTATTATTGCCTAAGCATATTAAATAGTCATATAGACAAAGATTAAACAAAATATTAAATCGATAAAATAAATATGCATGGTAATAAACAGATTTCATGCACTAATAATTAAAGACACAATTGTTAAAGCATGATAATATATAGTTTGAACATGATCAAATCCAATAAGACAAAATTTTACTTATCTCGATGGTAAGTGGTGATGGTAAGATCGGAAACTTAGGACGAGATGACGGAGATTTGAGTTGGTTCAGACGGCTAGAATATCGTGCTGATAGAGTGTTGTAAACAACATGAGATTTAGAGATTGTGTTAAATGTCTTATTCATGAGCATAAGAAGGTATTTATAGGGGATACACTTAGAGGGTTCAGATTGGGACCGGAAAGTCTTTTGAAAAAACGAAAAGTCAAGAGACTTCTAGGATATTCTAATTAATAGTTCCATAATGGACATCCATATAACAAATATAATATTCACTACAATATAAGATTTCTTCGATTTATTTATAAACTTGATTTTTTCTTTACGAGATCCAACACCAACAAATTAATAATTCGCACATTTGCACATTTGCAATTTATATGTGACATGGTCATTCATCTGCAATTCATTTGTGAAATCTCTTTAAAAATTCGTACAGTCCCTAATTCTGTACAAACTCTTGTCAAGTGCAAAATTCTTAATGTTCAGATTGTTATAAATGTTCAATACTGTAAAAATATTACGAAGAAGAACATTAAATAGTAATACGTTTAAAAAAAAAGTTATTTGTAAATTTTTCAACGAATTACAATATCTTATGGATATTGAGTAAAAGCACATCGACAAACAAATCCTCGACAACTATGCACAATCATTACAAAAACATTTTTGGTTGCTTCCGGAAGAGAGTGCAGGATTTTTACCCGGTTGAAAATTGATAGGAGGATTTGCTGCTGGAGTGTAAACATATGTTCTCTCTTCTAAATAAGATGTTTGCATAGTTATTGATGTACCTATAAGTTTTCCAAATAATTAATATTTCAGTAACTGTTATAAATATTTTACATATTATTCTAAATAAATAAATTTAAACTTATATGATGAAACAAGAATTAGAAAACTTAAAACAAAAAAACAATTATCTTCATTTTTAATAGAATTTCAATAATATCTCAAAAAGGTATATCAAATATATTTTGCTAGTTGTTTAAGTGTTTGGATTTTGTTACAAAGTTATTAAAGCTAGATTGTGTCATATTTATATGTGTTTATAAATACATATGTTACAAAAGAGTTTTTTTCTGTTAGAATGTTACAAAAGAGTTAATGTTCTAATCAACATTTTTTTGTACAAGAGAAGTATGATTTTAAAATTTTACTAACTCATAAAATTCTGACACATGTCATATCTATCAATTTCATATTCTGACATATGTCAAAAACTTCGACCAATCAGATTTAGACATTATGCTAACATAAAATTCAAAAATTTCAAATCCAAAAAATAAAAAAGTCACTAAAATGAAAAATAATTACTACAACTAAATTATACCAAAAAAAATTCTATTAATAAAAAGATTATTTTTAAAAGAAAATATAATACTGCTACAGTTAAAGAAAATCTTACAATTCGATTGGAGAATATTAATTAAGCAGTTTATACTGGAAAATATTTAAAAATAATGATATTTTAAATGAAGAAATAATACTACTATAACCAAAAAAATTATACAATACATAAATGTTATGCACGATATAAAGGTTATTTTTAAAAATATTAGTTTATATCGTAACTATGAATATTTTGGGAAATTATAAATACATAAATATATAAGTAGAAACGTGATAACATATATCACTGAGTACACTATTATATATTTTAGATACCGGCTAAGTTATGACCAGTAAGATATATATACAATTTTGCTAAATTGGGAAATTTCAAATCCAAAAAGTGAAAAAGAGCAATAAAATGTAAAATGATTATTAAAAGTAAATTATACCAGAAAAAATCTATAAGAAAAATGATATTTTCAAAATAAGAAATAATACTATTTTAATTAAGAAAATTATATAGTTTGATTAGAGAATATTAATTAAAGAATTTATACAGGAAATTCTTTAAGAAAAATGATATTTAAAAAAAATACTACTATAATTAAAGAAATTATACAATACATAAAATGTTATATACGATATAAATGTTATATTTTAAGATATTTATTTACATCGTAGCTATAACATATGAGTTTCTTGCTAAACTAGACTTTTATTTGAAGTCAATTCCAAAACTAGACCTTTCTTCCTTTTTATTTTAAAATGCCTTAAAATACACTTCCAAACTTATTTTTTACAAAAATATCTAGCGCAAACTTCTCCTGTGAAGTCTGGTGGCTGGGTTTGAAAAAATAATAACCCAAAGATTCTCACGTAATAACGAAAATGTCATCGTTTTCAATAGTTCCCAACCACCATTACCAAACAAAATTGAGCTCTAAATGCTTCAAACAACCGAATTAAGAGATGTTAATGCTCTAAAAATGAGTTAAAATTGAGCTCTAAATGCTTCATTTTCTCCGATTTTCAAGAAGGCAGACTTCATGGGTGAAGTCTCAATAGTCAAATGGACGTTAGTTTTGCAATTGAATTTATGGGTCTTAGAACTTCACGAAGAAATCACGATGAAGTCTGAAGTTCTCCTTTGAAAATAAAAAAACGGTGTTGAGACTTCACCTTCGAAGTCTGCTTACAAAGGGTCTAGTTTTGCAATTGACCGTAAGTTTGACTTTGTACAAAGACTCCTGTGAAGTCTGCGAAAAAAGGAGGTTAGTTTTGCAATTGACTGGAACAAAGACTTTTTATCGAGACTTCATCTGAGAAGTCTGCGTAAAAAAAGGGTTAGTTTTGCATTTGACCGAAATTCCAAAACATTGACTATTGGTAGACTTCTCGGATGAAGTCTACAACCAAATTCGGAAACTCTGGAATTTAAAAAATCAAAAAATTTGGTCAATCGCAAAAGTAACCATTTTTCTACACAGACCACTCAGACGAAGTCTCATGTAAAAGTCAAACTTGGTCAATTGCAAAACTAGACCCTACTTTATGGATAGACTTCACCGAAGAAGTCTCTGAAGGCAAAAAGACTTCAACGTGGAAGTCTAATTATGTAATAGGCTTCGCAAGTGAAGTCTCTTACCAAAGAGACTGCGTAGATGAAGTCTACTTAAAATGTCAAAACTGTGGTCAATTGCAAAATTAGACCCCAAACTGGTATAGACTTCTCTGACGAAGTCTCCTTGTGTAGGAGACTTCGCCTGTGAAGTCTGCTAAAGAAGTCAAACTCTGGTCAATTGCACAGCTAGACCCCTGTTTCAGAATTCTCGAGCGAAGTCTCATGTAGATAGCGAAGTCTACTAAGGGACTTTGCCTGTGAAGTCTCTAATGATAATTTTAGGAAAAATAAAATTTTAGCTTATTTGTAACTAGTTATTTTTATTTTCTTGTCCTAACATGTGTGTTACATATGGCTTTTGATGTTTTAGAAATTTGAACTATTTTTACTGCATAATTATTTTTATATCTTTTTCTTAACTTATTAGGTGTTTAGCTTATAAACTTTAGACTTCATAGAGGATGTATGTCCGGAGACTTCGTTTGAGAAGTCTCTTGCACTAACTTTTTTAAAAATGGATTTGTATTATATATAATTTGTATTTTTGAGATTTTAATTATTTTTCATGTGTATTAGTTATTGTTGTTGTTTATGTATGAATTTCACATCTCAATGTCTTATATTCTATCTTTAATCGATTTTATGAACTTCTGATAATTATTTATCAACAGACTTCACCCTTGAAGTTAACTGTAAAACTAATAGTTTGTTTCAAATGTTTTTCAGAAAATGGTCCAAGTACCTGCTGTCTGTGGAGAATGGGTGATGAGAGATTGTAAGTGGCATTTTGAGGTGGATAATCCCAAATGAGGGAGAATGTTATTCTTGAGTGATTCTTGTACACACCGTGAACTCATTGAGATGGCACAAACAGACTATGTGCTGGACAAGAACGACTTAGTCGAGTTAACTTACTCGTTGCCAGATTCAATGTTGCAACTAACGGACACCGATTCTCCTACACCACCTATGCATGACTCAAATGATAGACAAGTGTGGTCCTTGGTTGAGTTATGTAAAACACATGTTGTACGCCTTTGCGTCTCGGGTCATTTTGGTATGACAAGTAGCAATGAGGTTGCTGGTGGAAGTGTTTGACGAAGACTTTGAGGACGATGCAGAAGAGTTTGAAGACAAAGATATGGATATATCTGATGGTGGTGAGGGTAACGTCAACGACGATGATGATGATGATGCAGAAGAATCTCAAGCTCGTGTGGTTAAAGACGAATACCTTGAGGATTATACTGTGTATGGGAAAGTTAAGGATGAGGATGTTAGTGAAAATGATGATGATGATAACAAGTGTCTTGGTGCGGAAGGTGGGTTTGTTGGTGAAGGCCCAAGATACAACTTGACATGGTTAGATCATTTTTGTACAAGGTAACCCAAAACCTTTTTGGTTCATTTTTCACAGCCGCTCTAATCCTCCAATTGCATCCTTTCACACCGCAGATGGCTACGAACAACTTTTGTGTAGACTTATGCACTTTGAACGTGAATTTCGACATTATAGCCGTCAACCGCAGCTCGGATACAAGCGCATCCTTTGTAGGAAAACTCGCAGTCGTATAGATACCGTCTGACCATGTCATGTTGGATCTTGGGCCTTCACCAACAAAGCCACCTTCCGCAACAGGACACGTATTATCCTCATCATCATTTTCACTACCATCCTCATCCTCAACTTTCCCATACACAGTATAATCCTCAAGGTATTCTTCTTTAACCTCACCAGCATGAGATTCTTCCGCATCATCATCATCATCATCACCATCGTCGTTGACGTTAACCTCACCACCATCAGATATATCCATATCTTCGTCTTCAAACTCTTCTACATCCTGAAGGTCTTCGTCAACACTTTCACCAGCAACCTCATTGCCACTAGCCATACCAAAACGACTCGAGACGCAAAGGCGTACAGCATGCGTTTTACATAACTCAACCAAGGACCGCACTTGTCTATCATTTGAGACATGCATAGGTGGTGTAGGACAATCCGTGTCCGTTAGTTGCAACATTGAATTCGGCAACGAGTAAGTTAACTCGACGAAGTCGTTCTTGTCCAGCTCATAGTCTGCTAGTGCCATCTCAATGAGTTCACGGTGTGTACAAGAATCACTCAAGAAAAACATTCTCCCTCCTTTGGGATGATCCACCTCAAAATGCCACTTACAGTCTCTCATCACCCATTCTCCAAAGACAGCAGGTACATGAACCATTTTCTGAAAGACATTTGAAACAACACAAAGGCAAACTGTTAGTTTGTTTCACAGTAGACTTCAAAGGTGAAGTCTGTTGAAAAATAATTATCAGAAATTCGTAAAATCGATTTAAGATAGAATATAAGACATTGAGATGTGAAATTCATACATAAACAACAACAATAACTAATACACATGTAAAAAATTTAAAATCTCGAAAATGCATATTATATATGATACAAATCCATTTTTTAAAAAGATAGTGCAAGAGACTTCTCGAACGAAGTCTACGCACAGACATCCTCTGTGAAGTCTAAATTTATAACCTAAACACCCAATAAGTTCAGAAAAAATATATAAAAATAATTATGCGATTAAAATAGTTCAAATTTCTAAAACATCAAAAGCCATACGTAACAAACATGTTAGGACAAGAAAAAAAAAACTAATTACAAATAGGCTAAAATTGCATTTTTACTGAAATTATCATTAGAGACTTCACAGGCGAAGTCTCTCAGTAGACTTCTTTGATGAAGTCTGCTCTGCTATGGGAAGCAGACTTCGCCCGTGAAGTCTAAATTTATAACCTAAACACCTAATAAGTTCAGAAAAAATATAAAAAAATAATTATGCGATTAAAATAGTTCAAATTTCTAAAACATCAAAAGCCATACGTAACACACATGTTAGGACAAGAAAAAAAAAACTAATTACAAATAGGCTAAAATTGCATTTTTACTAAAATTATCATTAGAGACTTCACAGGCGAAGTCTCTTAGTAGACTTCTCCGATGAAGTCTGCTTTGCTATCTGAAGCAGACTTCGCCCGTGAAGTCTGAAGCACGGGTCTAATTTTGCAATTGACCAGATTTTGACTTTTTTAGCAGACTTCACATGCGCAGTCTGCTACACAAGGAGACTTCGTCAGAGAAGTCTATACCAGTTTGGGGTCTAGTTTTGCAATTGACCACAGTTTTGACTTTTTTAGTAGACTTCATCTAGGAAGTCTTTTCGGTAATAGACTTCATTTAGGAAGTCTATTACGTAATTAGACTTCCTCGATGAAGTCTTTTTGCCTTCAGAGACTTCTTCGGCGAAGTCTACCCATAAAGTAGGGTATAGTTTTGCAATTGACCAGAGTTTGACTTTTACATGAGACTTCGTCTGAGAAGTCTATTTAGAAAAAGGGTTACTTTTGCAATTGACCAAAAAAATTTATTTTTAAATTCCAGAATTACCGATGGTTGTAGACTTCATACGAGAAGTCTACCAATAGTCAATGTTTCGGAATTTTGGTCAAATGCAAAACTAACCCCTTTTTCACGCAGACTTCTCAGATGAAGTCTCGATAAATAGTCTTCGTTCCGGTCAATTGCAAAACTAACCGCCTTTTTTCGCAGACTTCACAGAAGAAGTCTTTGTACAAAGTCAGACTTAACGGTCAATTGCAAAACTAGACCCCTTGTAACCAGACTTCGACGGTGAAGTCTAAACACCGTTTTTTGTTTTCAAAGGAGAACTTCAGACTTCATCGTGGTTCAATCGTGAAGTCTGAGACCCAAAAAGTCAATTGCAAAACTAACCCCCAGTTGACTATTGAGACTTCACCCATGAAGTCTGCCTTCTGGAAAATCGGAGAAAATGAAGCAAAAATTACCAAGATTCGGTTTGAGCTTGTGTTTAGCTTCTTAAACGGCCAAGAACTGATCACGCCAACAATACCCAAGCAACCCAAGCGTTATTATGCTCGAATCTTAGTAAATCGCAAGATATATGGATGGTAAATATTGAAAACGATATTATAGAGTTAAATGGTTGAAATGAGAGAGGAGATCGACAAAAATGGAGCTTTTAACTCAGTTTTAAAGCATTAACATCACTTAATTCGGTTGTTTGAAGCATTGAGAGCTCAATTTTGTTTGGTAAGTGTGGTTGAGAACTATTGAAGACGATGGCATTTTCGTTATTACGTGAGAATCTTTGGGTTATTGTTTTTCAAACCCAGCTACCAGACTTCACAGGAGAAGTCTGCGCTAAGTATTTTTGTGAAAAAAAAGCGATGAGGGGTATTTTAAGGCATTTTGAAAAGAAAAGGAAGAGAGGTCTAGTTTTGGAATTGACTTCAAATAAGGGTCTAGTTTAGCAAGAAGCTCATGAATGATATTATGTTTTAGGAAAAATACTTAAATTGTTAGAAATCAAGATTCCATATAAAAAATCAAATTAATGATAAATAATGGTTGTTATCACTATATATTTTATCTTATAATAAAGTCAAAATATTTAAAAAGCAATATATATATATATGATATAATAAACTTTATCTCAACCAAGGAAAATGAAAGTTTAAGATATTAACAAAAAAATTTCAAAACACTTTTATAGTAATTTAACTTTTATACAAATATTTTTTAGCTTTTTTGAAACTTAAAATTCAATCTTTTTAATTAAATAAATTTATTAAAAATAGAGCGGTAATGAACCACAATCAAGTTTGCTAAACTTATCCAAGTGCCTTCGATAACAACCAATGAATGCAACATCAATTAGAGCATCAATCTTTTGCTCCTAAAATATAAGAAAAAAAAAACTAAAACAGATCAATAATTGCATAATTATAAGAACTAAAATCTAAATCTCAAATTTTATCTTGTAGAAACAAATATAAATAAGAATAGACATTTTCGTCTACAACGATGAGATGAAGAAACTTTTCAAACATATTTGATATTTTGAATTTCTCGAAAATTTTGACTCGTATAGTCCATTGGTGAACAAAAGAATTCAGTTCCGGTACACCAACAACGTGTATCTTTTGATGAATCGTTTCTGATAACATTAAAATGTAGTTTAGGCAAAATATTTGAAGAATTTAGCAAGAAAATATATGTTTTTGAAACTTGTATCATTAAATAAAATTTATATAAAGTTGAATAATAACTTAATTTTGGATTAGAATTAATTCAAAATTATCAAAGAATCTTTCATATGTATTGTATCATTTTTTATATAGAAAATAAACATTTAAGAAAATATTATTATATGTTAGAGTAATTTAACGCTTTTTTGAAAACAATTTATATTCAATTTTATTTATTTTATTTTTATATTAATTTTATTTTTCATAATATATTCAAAATATTATTTTATAGTAATTTAAATTTTACTCAATCTTTTGAAAGAATTTTTAAAGAGTAATTCAACTTTTTTGAATTTTTAAAATTTTTTAAAAAATAAATAAAATTTTTAAAGATTCATTCAATTTTTAAATTTTAAAAAATTTCAAAAATTCTAAAGAGTATTTTTTCTCTTAAAATATTCAATTTTGTATAAAAAATATAATAATTTCATTTTCGTTTTTTAATATTTGTTTTAAAGCAAAATGACAAAATATTTAAATAGATAATTTGATTAAGAACATAGTTGAAAAAAGTAGTAGTGGAATATAACACTTTTTCTAAAAATTTGTATTTTTTAATAAATTTTATATAAACCTGAATATTTACTTAATTTTAATTTGGATTAATTCAAAATTTTTAAATAATCTTTCATATATATCATAATATTTTTTGTGAAGAAAAAAGAAATTTAAGAAAACATTTTCAATAATTAAAACACATATAATCTCCGTATCATATAAGTTTTTAATAAAAAATTAAAGTAACAAAAATAAGCAAACTTTTTCTCAACAAAATTATAAAAAAAACTACCTAAGTAGTTTTGTTTTAGTTTCTAATTTTTATTGGGGGATTTGCTAAAACTACACCTAAAATTGAGTTTGCATTCAAAACTAGACCCCAAATTGAAACAAATGCAAAAGTAGACATTTGGGGTAGGAAAATTACATTAACTCCATTATTTGCAAACAAAAAAACAGAAACTGCATTTACAGTTCTAACTTTCGCGCAGAGGAGACTTCATGAATGAAGTCTCACAGTAGACTTCGTTCATGACATCCATGAAGTCTAAACTGTAATTAAACCTTAGATTTAAATTTAAAAAAATAATAAATAATTTCAATGTAATTTCTTCTTCAAAAAATAAGATTATTCAAATATGAACTTTATAAATTAAAATTTTTAGAAACTTTCTTAAAATTAGAGCATGTAGGGTTTATTATGTTTTAGAAAATCATAAATAGTCGCAGACTTCCCTACTGAAGTCTGCAACTGTAATTTAATCTTAAATTTAAATTATAAAATTATAAAAAATATTTTGTTCAAAATTTTTGATAAATAAATTATTTTAAATCAAAGTCTAAGGTTTAAAAATAGAATTTTATAAGATTTCATAAAACTAAATCATGTTATGTAAACCATGTGAAGCATAATAAGTTTAGGGTTAGCCAATTTGTAAAAATCCATGTATATATCTTTAGGGTTAGACTTACGTTCATATATTTTTGATATAAAATGTCGATCTTTCATATAGTTGTTAGATTTTGGATATATTATACTATTTTGATGTCAAATGTAAGTATTTGTTAACGAAAAGTGAAAGAATTTTAGAGTTTAGGGCTTACAGACTTCTCGGGTCTCGGGTGAAGTCTCATAGGAGACTTCGTGTATGAAGTCTGTAACATTTTGTAAGCGTAGACTTTTTTGTAGAAGTCTGAAATTTCAGAGGTGAAGTCTAAAACTTCAAAAGTGAAGTCTAAAACTTAAAAGATGAAGTCTAAAAATTCAAAAGTGAAGTTTAAAATTCAAATTTTAAAAAATATTGAAAACGCCTGTAGAATCCTGCTAGGCCATGAAAGCTCCGGACTTCACCCACATTCTTAGGGACTGGCCACTCCTTGATAGCCTTTATCTTTTCTTCATCTACTTTAACTCCTTCTGCACTTACAACAAAGCCTAAGAAGACAACCTCATTAGTGCAGAATGAACATTTAGATAGATTAGCAAAGAGAGATTGAGAGCGAAGAACATCTAGAACTCTGCGGAGGTGAGAGAGAGATCGATCGCTTGTGATTAATCGAGTTGTCGCTAGGGTATAGGGCTGTGTTGTTAGATTGCGTGCTAGTGGTATCGGGATTGAGTTAGGGTTAGTTTTCGATAGTTTGGTTGTTGCCTCATTCTCGTCATTTCTATTTGTTTCTAGTTATGGTTTCGTGAATAGAGATTGCTGTTTGTGATTTCCTTTAGAACAAGTTACTGCGAGTTCTTCATAATTTTTCAGGTACCATGGAGCTGTCAGCTGAAGCCATGGCAGCTTTAAATCGAACTATGGCTCAACAAATCAAAGAGTCGAATGAAGCCATAACAACCCAGCTCGCCCAACAGATTGAACAGCTAAATGACAAATTTGAAACCCAGATTAGTGGCATTTTGAAGGATCTCAGTGCGAGTGGAGAAGAGTCTTCGCATACTCCAACTCCCTCTGAAGCGATTCGTCTTGCTAAGGGTAAGAGACATTTAGGAGCCTCTGCCCGAAGACTAGACCCGATACTGCACCTCCTACAGATAGAGCTAACCGAAGTCAGATTGGGGGTAGAGAGACTATGTATAACCCGAGGAGAAACCCGACTGATGCCGAACAAGATAACGCTAGAGTTCACCGGCATCAAGAACGTCCACACGGCAGAGAAGGACACTTTGCTGGTCATCGGGTTTTCACCGGAAACTCTGAAGTAGAGTACTATGAGGAAGGAGATGCTTCTGACCACAGCCGAGGAACCGTGAGAAGAGACAGAGATAGAGGCCGACGATAGGGCGGAGACTATGATCCCTTGAGACAGCAGCTTAGTCATATCAGAGTGCAGTATCCTCCTTTTCAGGGCACTAACGACCCAGAGGTTTACCTAGATTGGGAAAGGAAGATGGAGTCTAACTTTCTGGTCCAAGGCACTTATGAGCTTAATAAGGTCAAGATAGCTATTTCAGAATTCAGTGGCTACGCACTCTTGTGGTGGGAACAGCTGGGAATTACTAGAACAGCGACACAGAGAACCTCCAGTGACTACTTGGGATCAGCTTGTCGCACAGATGAGAAAGAGGTTTGTTCCTGCGCATTATCAGAGAGAGAACCCTCAACAAGCTTAGGCGCCTCATTCAAGGCACGAGGTCAGTCAGAGACTACTACCAGGAGTTAGAAACGTTGATGATCAGGGCTGATTTGAGCGAAAGTGAAGACATGGTAATGTCTAGATTCCTTGGGGGTTTAAACAGAGAGATTCAGGATAAAGTGGAGCTGCAGAATTATGAAGATATACAAAGAGATGCTACATAAAGCAGAGCTGATTGAATCGCAGATCAAACGGAAGATAGGGAGGTCCACTTTCACTTCTAACATCCCTAAACCAAGAGAGCTCAGCAAACCAACCTATACCAAGGACACTAAGCCAGCGACTTATACACTCCTAGGAAGGAGCTAAAACCGATTTTAAACCAAGGAGTGGAGCTGCTATTAGTCAAGTTAGGTGTTTTAAGTGCCAAGGTATGGGGCACTACTCCAGGGACTGCCCTAATAAGAAGGTTTTTCTGCTTCAAGAAGGAGGAGAGATTATACCTCAGGATAGTTCAGAAAGTGAGAATGAGGTTGACTTAGAAGAAGAAGAAGAGCCGGAGCAGTTGGCGAGATGTTAGTAGCATGCAGAACTTTGAGTGTTCAGAACCGGCCTGAAGAGAAGTGTCAGCGAGAGAACCTGTTCCACACACGATGCCTTGTCAATCAGAAAGTTTGCAGCCGATTATAGATGGCGGAAGCTGCACTAATGCTGCAAGTGAGGAGATGGTTAAGAAGCTCCAGCTCAAGACTATCCCTCATCCAAGACCATATAAGCTTCAGTGGTTAAATGACAGTGGCGCTCTGACTGTATCTCAGCAGGTAATGGTTTCTTTGTCGATTGGAAAATATGCAGATGAGGTATTGTGCGATGTTATACCTATGGGGTCAAGTCACGTGTTGTTGGGAAGGCCTTGGCAATCAGATCGCAGAGTCATTCATGATGGCTACACCAACAAACATTCCTTTGAGTTTAAAGGTCGCAAGATCACACTTTTACCCCTCACACACCGAAATCTACCAAGATCAGATGCAAGTGAAGCTTAAGGAGAAGGAGAAAGTCGCCAACAGCCTCTACATAAACCACAGTGAATTTTTCTAAACTCTTTGATCCTGAAATGACTACATTTATGTTCGTATACAAGGAATCACTTGTTAGTACTAACCCTTCACAGGAGCTTCCTAGTGCTATAAGTGAGATTTTGCAGGAATACAGGGATGTTTTCCCAGAAGAGATACTCCAGGGTTACCTCCAATCGAGGAATTGAGCATCAGATAGACTTGGTACCCGGCAGCTCTACCGAACAGACCAGCTTACAGGACCAACCCTGTAGAGACAAAGGAACTTCAGAAGCAAGTAGAAGAGCTGATGAGCAAAGGGCATATCAGAGAGAGCTTAAGCCACATCGCCAGTACCCGTCTTGTTAGTCCCTAAGAAGGATGGCTCATGGAGGATGTGGTGTAGACTGCCGAGCTATCAACAACATAACGCGTGAAGTATAGGCATCCAATTTCGAGGCTTGACGACATGTTAGATGAGTTGTGGGTCAACAGTCTTCTCCAAGATCGATTTAAAGAGTGGATACCATCAGATCAGAATAAAGGAAGGGGACGAATGGAAAACTGCTTTCAAGACCAAGCAGGGGCTGTATGAATGGTTAGTCATGCCGTTTGGCCTCACCAATGCTCCCAGCACCTTCATGCGCTTAATGAATCATGCCTTGAGGCCATTCATAGGAGTCTTCGTGGTAGTCTACTTCGACGATATACTTATCTACAGCAAAGGTTTGGGAGAGCATTTAGAACACCTCGCC
>SMJT01000085.1:414574-488384 GCA_004349715.1 Crucihimalaya himalaica | reverse complement strand
CTGGGTATGTTGAAGTCTCACAGTGAAGTCTGGGTGTAAAGTCTCACAGTGAAATTGGTTGTGAAGTATCACAGTGAAGTCTCAGTGTGAAGTCTCACCAGTGAAGTTGGTGTTGAAGTTCACAGTGAAATATGGTTGTGAAGTCTCACAGTGAAGTTATTGATCAGTGAATAGCAAGGAAGTTGAAGAACCAGAAGCTGAGAAGGAACCGGAGATACTTGGGAGAATCACTCGTTCCAGAGCTAAGAAATGGCGAGGGAAGCTCACTCACTCATAGCCGAAGGAGAACTTAATCTACGAGGATTCAAATCTTCAGCATCTTCTCCGTGGAGACTTCACCCGGTAATGATAACTAAGTAACTTAAGGTGAGGAGTCTGTACTCTTTTTCCCGTGTTGAGTTTTGTCCCACTGGGTTCTCAGCATGGTTTTTAATGAGGCAGATGAATCACTACGTTGAGTTACTTAGGAGTCATTGCTATTGGGTCATAATGTACAAGTCACTATGACTTATACTTAGTAGTTTGAGGCGCACCACTTAGGATCCTATGGGAGGGACGCCTCGCTGTTTTAATTTAAAATTCAAACGCTTTGGCTGTTTTATTTTTGGACGCCTTGTTGTTTGTTTCTTTTAGGGTTTCGATCCATCCCCTAGGGTTTTATAAAAGGGGATGTCGATTCTTTGTAGGGATTTTAGCGAAGAACTTATATGCAAACAGCAAATCGATTTTCTTCTCTCATTTGATTCCTTGAATGCGTTCTTGAAATCTGAGTTTCATTACACTTGTGAATCTGAAACTCTTCACTTGTTCTAGTCCATTTAACCATCTACAAACCTACTCCATCCTCCACGATTTCGACTTATCTCTCCACGCCCCCTCTTGTTTTGACTCGCATTGCTCCTCGTTTCTTCACCTCCAACATCAACATCTTCCTCGTCCATTGTGACCGCCGAATTCGATCCATCCCCATCGCACCACCCTCAGCCATTCGCATTCCTTTTCAGCCTTTCCATCGGGGTTGATCACGTGGGATTATATCAAGTGGTATCAGAGCCAACTCTGAACCAAAGGCTGAGAAAATTCTATCCCTATTGATATATCTGATCTGATTCTTATCTTAGGGTTTCTTTTTTTTTCTGATTTTGGTGATTAGGGTTTATTTGCTTGTTGAAATCCGATCGCCATATTCGACTTGTTTTGTGAATTTGTTTTTCGTTGCTTAGGATTAATAGGGCTAATCGGATTGTGTTGCTGCTTGCCTCGTTTGTTGTTTCTTGTTTTAGATTCCATTAATCGATTAGGGTTTGTATTAGTTGGAAATTAGATCGCATTATTTGCTTTGTTCTATGATCTGAATTCGTTGCTTAGAATTGGTAGGGGTTTACCGAATTGTTGTATTGCTTGCGATCGCTTGTGATTAATCGAGTTGTCGCTAGGGTTATAGGGCTGTGTTGTTAGATTGCGTGCTAGTGGTATCGGGATTTGAGTAGGTTAGTTTTCGATAGTTTGGTTGTTGCCTCATTCTCGTCATTTCTATTTTGTTTCTAGTTATTGGTTTCGTGAATAGAGATGCTTGTTTGTGATTCCTTTAGTTAGAACAAGTTTACTGCGAGTGTTCATATTTCTTTTTCATTTGCGAGTCCCGGTACCATGGAGCTGTCAGCTGAACCATGGCAGCTCTTTAAAATTCAGAATACTATAGGACTCACACAATTCAACAGACAAACCCATAGTAGATACGATACATTAGAATAGCCCATTAGTTGTCTATTAACCACGAAGAACCAGAGACTTCACTGTGAGACTTCACACCCAGACTTCACTATGAGACTTCACAACCATATTTCACTGTGAGACTTTACACCTAGACTTCACTGTGAGACTTCACACCCAGACTTCACTGTGAGACTTCACAACGAGACTTCACTGTGAGACTTCACAAAGAAACTTCACTGTGAGACTTCACACCGAGATGGTTCTGGGCTCCCCTAGCATTTAATTCTTACATATAATGTTGTAGATGTAAAACAAACAATTGTAATCCCCCTTCCTGGATTATAAATCTCTTGTACAATGATATTTCTAATTAATAAAAGTTATATTGACAAAGAAAGTACTTTTTGCGAAACCTATTAAATTAAACATCAAGTCTTAATTTAACAAAAATAAAGTTACAAAATCTTAAGTACTAAAAGCACATATAAAAAATGTCATGAGCCACATAAATATGGCCAGTTTAACACAATGAGATGTGAAACTCATACATTAGTGCAAGAGATAAGATACAAATGAAATTTTTAAAAAGTTAGTACAAGAGACTCCACACGTAACACACATGTTAGGATAAGGAAAAAAAATTAACTAGTTACAAATAAGCAAAAATTTCATTTTTACTATACATCATCGTATGAGACTTCTCAGAAGTAGTCTATCGGTAGACTTCTCATACGAAGTCTGTTAAGAGACTTCAAAGGTGAAGTCTCGCAATAAATAACTACTAGAAACTAATAAAATCAATTTAAGACAGAATATAACATATTGAGATGTGAAATTCATACATAAACAACAACAATAACTAATACACATGAAAAACAATTAAAATCTCGAAAATATGAAATAGAGATGATACAAATACATTTTTTAAAATGTTAATGCAAAAGACTTCTCAAACGAAGTCTCCAGACAAACTTCCTTAGTGAAGTCTAAATTATAAGCTAAGTACCTAATAAGTTAAGAAAAATAATTATACAATAAAAATAGTTCAAATTTCTAAAACATCAAAAGCCATACGTAACACACATGTTAGGACAAGAAAATAAAAATAGCTAATTACAAATAAGCTAAAATTTTATTTTTACAAAAATTATCATTTGAGACTTCTCGGATAAAGTCTTCCAACAGACTTCTCAGATGATCTCAGATGAAATCAGCTAAACAATTCAGAGGAGATTTCGCCTGAGAAGTCTGAAAGTAAGGGTCTAGTTTTGCAATTGACCATATTTTGACTTTTTAAGGAGACTTCACAGGCGAAGTCTCCTACACAATGAGACTTCGTCTTAGAAGTCTATACCAGTTTGGGGTCTAGTTTTGCAATTGACCACAGCTTTGACTTTTTCATTAGACTTCATCTGGGAAGTCTCATCACTATGAGACTTCGCCTGTGAAGTCTATTACGTAATGAGACTTCCATGATGAAGTCTTTTTGCCTTCGGAGACTTTTCTAGCGATGTCTACCCATAAAGTAGGGTCTAGTTTTGCAATTGACTAGAGTTTGACTTTTACATGAGATTTCGCCTGAGAAGTCTGAGTAGAAAAAGGGTTATTTTTTCAATTGACCAAAAAAAATTATTTTTTAATTCCAGAATTTTCGATGGTTGCAGACTTCATCTGAATAGTCTATCAATAGTCAATGTTTCAAAATTTTGGTCAAATGCAAAAGTAAACCCCTTTTTCAAGCAGACTTCTCAGGTGAAGTCTTGATAAAAAGTCTTTGTTCTGGTCAATTGCAAAACTAACTCTTCCTTTTCACAGACTTCACAGGAGAAGTCTAAAATAAAAGTCAAACTTACGGTCAATTGCAAAACTAACCTCATGTACACAGACTTCATATGTGAAGTCTGAAGGCTGTTTTTTTTTGTTTTCAAAGGAAAGCTTGAGACTTCCATCGTGAAGTCTGTAAAGCAAAAAGTCAATTGCAAAACTAACCCCCAGTTGATTATTGAGACTTCACCTGAGAAGTCTGCCTTCTGGAAAATTAGTGAAAATGAAGCAAAAATTACCAAATTTCGGTTTGATCTTGTTTTTAGCTTCTTCGACGTCCAATAATTTTTCACACCACTAATACCTAAGAAACCCAAGTGTTATTATGCATGTATTTTAGTAAATTGTAAGATCTAAGAATGGTGAATTTTGAGAAAGAGATTTTAGAGTTTAATGGTTGAAATGAGAGAGAATGAGAGAGGAGATCGAGAAAAATGGAGCTTTTAGCTTGATTATAGAGCTTTAACATCTCTTAATTCAGTTGGTTGAGCATTTAGAGCTCAATTTTTGTTGGTAATGGTGGTTGGGAGCTATTGAAGAAGATGACAATTTCGTAATTATGTGAGAATTTTTGGGTTATTATTTTTCAAACCCAGCTACTAGACTTCTCTTGTGAAGTCTGCGTTAGGTATTTTTGTGAAAAAAAATTTGAAATGGTATTTTAAGGCATTTTGAAAAAAAAAAAAGAGGGGTCTAGTTTTGGAATTGACTTCAAATAAGGGTCTAGTTTAGCAAGAAGCCTATTTTTATTAGTAGTTTTAAATTTTAAATTTTTAAATTTTTAGAGTAATTTAACTTTTTATTTCAAAAAAATAATTTAAATAATATTTCTTCGCTTAATTTATTCAAGTGTTTTAAATTATTTATGTATAGTAATACTTTTACTCGAATATTTTCTATTTTTTATTTTTTTTCTATTAATTTTCTCTCTAAATATATTTAATTTTTTAATCCAATTGGTGAATCTTTTAAAATACATTGTTACTTTTAATGAGTTCTCCCCCATTTGTTAATAATCATAATGGCATTCATGATTATAATTATTTACAAAACAAAAGTTTGAATCAAAAAATTGCTGCATAAAATAATAAGTAAATACCATCAAAAACAAAAATATCATCGTTTTTTATTATTTTTTTCCAGCTCCCTAAATTTTTCTAAATGAATCTTTTACTTTCCTCATCTTCTTAACAAATGCTCAAAAAAACTCGATCGAAAGCTTCTTCTTTCATGAACACGACATGAAATCTGAAATGACTCGGAAATATACTAAAAATACCAAAAACCATCTTTAACCCTTAATAAAAAGACTCAAAATAGAGGTAGAAAACAAAACTATAACTTATGCATCACACCTATAAAGATAGCTTCTTAGCTAAAATCTTATTGGCGCAAAAAAAATATATATATATATATATATGTGGAAACGTGTAAAGTGAAAGACAAAATAAAAGAGAACGCTTGTAGCCTTCTCACCAGTTCATCACTATGCAATTGCAAACACACGCATAATAAGCATCTCTTATTGAATTCTTGCGTTGTTGTTCGTCTTCTTAGATGTTTCATCACTTCACTTTCTTCCTTTCCATTGTCACTTTTTGTGATCTATAACATTTGTTCTTGAACCCCTAATTCATCTCCTTATCCTGAGCCACCGACTTGGGTTTTGCCAAACCAAGATCTGAATGAAAGCTTTCGACTTTTCACTGTCTATAGCAGAATCGAGAATACCCAGTAGCTAAAAGCTTGGGCTTTGGACTTGTTGGTTAAATTTTTAGGGGTTTAGGGTTTTGTTTTGTGCTGTAGAAGCAATGGTGGATTCTGGTGGAAGTTGGAGAGATGCGTATAAGGGAATGTCGTCGGACAATGTAAAAGGTTTAGTGTTGGCTCTATCTTCAAGCTTATTCATTGGTGCTAGCTTCATTGTAAAGAAGAAAGGACTTAAGAAAGCTGGTACTTCTGGTCTCAGAGCAGGTTTATTCTCACTACTTCCTCAGCTGTTTAACTCGGCTTTTAGTTGCTGTATCTTATTAATTTGGGTTTAAGAATGTCCATTTTAATCTGTGTCAGCTTCACTTGAAATGTGTGTTGAATGGAGACTTATTGATGGCGAAAATTGAAGCTTTGTTTTTGCGATTGATTCTTGCGGATTTTGTTGTGTCTTTTGGTTTGGGAGTTTTATAATTAATGGCCTCTCGAAAATTATATATAATATGGTTTTCATGGCAAAATGGCGCAGACGACATGGCAAAATCATCTTGCAATGATATCAAGTCTCGTAGATATTGTACAATGCTGGGTTTTTATCTTTTCTGTTTGGCTAAATTTGGTAGTGACGTTTGTGTAGGGTCTGGAGGTTATTCATACTTGCTTGAGCCTCTCTGGTGGATAGGCATGATAACAAGTGAGTTTCTTGATTCTTACAGTGTTCGTTTAAGACTTTTCTTATTGGAGTATCTGCTTAGCTGGTGCAATGTGGTGTTCACATTATTGTTTTTGGAAGATTGTTGTGGTATTTATGGTAGACACAATGTTTCCTTGTTTTGTAGTGATTGTGGGGGAAATTGCAAACTTTGGCGCGTATGCGTTTGCACCTGCTATTCTAGTTACTCCACTCGGTGCGCTTAGTATTATTATCAGGTGTGAATAAACTCGTAAGTTTCGCATAACCTAGGTGTTTTCTAGGCCAGGTAGTCTTTTGCTATAGATTGGACTTTATATTTGACAACTTCATAACCTAATGATCCAAGTTGTATATTGAATCACAGAGCTTTTTTCCGTTGTGTTTTTCCAGCGCCTCTCTTGCGCATATCATCTTACGTGAAAAGCTGCACACTTTCGGGATCCTTGGTTGTGCTTTATGTATCGTTGGTTCGGTAACAATTGTGTTACATGCTCCACAGGAACAAGAGATTGATTCCGTACTAGAAGTATGGAATCTTGCAACAGAACCTGGTAGAAACCTCTCTCTTTCTCTTTGTCTCTCAAAATCCAATCTAACTCATTGAGATTTTATATGATTTGATAGTTCTTATGATGCATTTTTGTTCTTTAACAGCTTTTCTTTTCTACGCTGCGGGTGTGGTAGGATCAGCTATTTTACTTGTAATTCAGTTTATACCACTTTATGGGCAATCACATGTCATGGTCTATATCGGTGTTTGCTCTCTCATAGGATCATTATCGGTACGTGATCACTCTATAATCTTACATGTTGATACACGTACCGTGTTGGAGTGACAATAGTCGTGACTGTTTGCAAACAGGTTATGAGCGTGAAAGCGCTCGGGATAGCATTGAAACTCACTTTTTCTGGAACGAATCAATTAGGATACCCGCAAACATGGGTCTTCACCGTGATAGTTCTTATGTGCGTGATAACACAAATGAACTATCTAAACAAGGTAAGTGAAAGTGCCAATTCTACACATTTTGTCTCCGGTAATGTTATGGGATGAAATGCTGGGTTTAGGAAAACTCATTGTGGGTTCTTGCTTTTCGTCATTGGCAGGCGCTTGATACGTTCAACACGGCAGTGGTTTCGCCCATATATTATGTTATGTTCACGTCATTGACGATCTTGGCTAGTGTCATCATGTTTAAGGTATTACTTGTTTCTTTTTCTTCTATACTCCCTATATTCCGCTGGCATACCATTTTCTCCATTTCCATTTACAATTAAACAAAGAAACACTTAAGTTTGCAAAACAATTGATGCCATAAACAAGGATAAAATCTGTTTGTTTGTCTGGTGATTGCAATGCCTAAACAGGATTGGGATCGGCAGAGCGGAACACAGATCTTGACAGAGTTGTGTGGGTTCGTCACAATCCTATCTGGAACTTTTCTTCTTCACACAACAAAGGACATGGTTGATGTCGAGTCTAAACAAAGTAAGCATTTACTGTTTCTTGGTTCTTTGCAGGAATATGATCATATTTCAATAATTAACAGCGACCAAAATGCAGATGTATCATCGGAGGGTAATCATCTGCTTCTGCGAATTCCAAAACATTCAGAAGACAGTAACGGGTTTGCGCAGGACAGCATCATTCTCAGTCTAAGACGCCAAGAGCCAGCAAAGTCACCACGGCCTGCTCGTCAAACCAAGCAACTGGAAGAGGATCTTGAAGCTGTACCACTCCGACAACAAGAGAGTTCATTACGTTCATAAGATTAAGATTGTTTTGTCATATGTGCGTATATATCATTTATACCTCAACAGTCTTGAGCGCCTAAGAGCATGGCGTTTAGTATATCATCCGCCATTTTTATAACTACCTGAGCCATATTTTTTATCACAATATCTTTTTGTTATTCTGAACAGTTGGGTCCTTCAGAAACGCCTTCATGATATGTCAAAACCAAGTTTTTATTATTTAATCATCGGCTGACGAGAGCCGGCAATTTGCAGAGCCATTTTTCCACATTGTTTTTTTGTTATACTGAAAAGTTGGGTTCTTCAGAAATTTAACTTGTCACTTGTCAGAAGATAATGTTATATGTACCCATGTCTCAAGCATCGTCCTCCATTTTTTCGCAATAATCAGTCAGATCTTGGTGAATTCTCGTTGAAAATCATACTGATACAGACTACAAACCTACTGAAGCAATGAATTGAATAAAGCATGGAGACAACTGCTAATGAATTGAATAAGCCTTTCTTTCCTTTTCCAACTGAAACATCTCTCTCACTCACTCTTAAAATCACCTCACATTCGTATACCTCCAAACCGGGTTCTCACCTGAAACGTGTGTCGATCTTCTCACAACAATGTTAGTCTCAGAGAAAAATAACTGTGGTGTTTACTCTTACTCACAGTCAGTACAGCCGCAATAATGTACAGCATTCAGAAAAATGGTCTGTGTTATTATGTTGCTGCTTGTATAAAGTTTCGCTTCTCCTCTGATCTGTGACGGAACAATTTGGTGATTTTTCTCCTCTCGCAATCCTGAAAATTTCAGATTGCAAAAACAAAATTAACATTCTTCTTCTTAATACGTGTTTCACTCAGGATTATGATATGAATCCAACTCAACAATATAGCCAAACCTGCATTGTGATAGTTTCCTACATAGGATTTAATTCTAGTAGCAACCTATAATTCAACACATCTTATATTTGTAGTCATCACTTCCTACAAACCCATGATACTTGTTTCCTAAATTCACAGATACTAGTTTTTATATCTTACAGAACATACTATAGCAGCTCCACTTTCCAAAAATTCGTAAGTAGATGAGAGCTCTCTCTATCTACTCTTAAACCCAGCTTAATAGTGGAAGCAAGGAAAATCCACTGATTTTGTAGGCATCAGGCAGGTCAAATAAGAAATCGTAATAGTTTCATGGAAGGTTATTAGAAAATTGAATCTTTACCTTGAACATGTGAAGATTAAATGGAGTGTCAGGGTTCATCCTTATTAATTTCTGGTAGGTGTATGCAAAGCTCAGCTGATCTCGGGGAGTAAAGCGCTCAACTTCGTTGAACCACAAACACGAGAATAGGTTTGACATGGGAGTATGTTCCCGTACTATGAAAGACCCTTCGGGAACATCTGCAAGAAACATACGCAAGGAGGATTAAAGTGAGAAGAAAAACAGATGAATGTATTGAATACATCTATCGGTTGACCATAGCATGATTCCGTGGCAATAAGCATTTAACCCACAATGAAAACATAATTTGAAGACTGGAGTAGCAGTTGGCTGCAATCAGATGCTTGTGACCAATTTGCATGTCAGATTCAAACGCAAATGCACGCCATTGGCAAAATTTTAAATGTGAAATTCCACATGCAAATACAGCTCGTTAGCATAGTTTCAGATGCATATCGTGAGCAAAAAAATTCTACTCCTTTATCATGTTTACGAGTTCGTTACTTTTTAACTCAGACGTCATATTGTTTGCTACTATTGACCAGTTCCTTCTAATCGTTCATCGTCGATGTTATGAGCAAACCAAGCAGTTATGGCCACTAACTACAGAAAACGCTCCGTAAGCAGGGAATCATGGCTTATAGCATTTATCCAGAAGAACTTACTGCTGGGAAGAAGCTTGTTGGGGTCTGAAGCATTAAATCTCGTCAGCCCGTCAGTCTGATAAAACTCAAACTGCTGATCAATGACAGTGTGATTGTACTTGTTCAGCTTCTTGTTTTGTGCAACCTCTTCCCATAGGCAATGACGGTCGTAATGATTGGAGATAGCATACTCGTGCCCTTCACGCCACAGAAAGTATTCCAAAATGACTAAGGGGTCCAACTGGAGACGTAACTTGCTGTCTAACCAGATTGAGTACCTAAAGAATATACATCAGATGAGTTTCTGTTTTCAATTGTAGAGCTTTAGGTGGGTAACCAAAACAACTTCCAATATCTAACTTTAAACATATACAAAATTTTGACCCTTGCATTTGTAGCTTAGTATGGAAACTATACATATGTTAGACAACTAATATCCTCTCCAGTAGATTCTCATCCATACTCAACCAAAAAGTGCTTGTCTAGTCGCTCTAATTTTGGCTAACTGTAACTGCAGAAAAAAATTGTGCTAGTTTGACCGGTTGAAAACTATCCCTACGACATGAGTCTCACCTTGCCGAAGGGAAAAGTCTGTGTGGTAACAGTTTTGGTATTTTGCCTACCCTCCGCATATCTGCATTAGGAAGATTCCTCACAACAACCAACTTCCACAAACCAATGAATCCAGCTTCGTCGGGTACTTGGCCTTCTGCAGAAAGTGTTTGCATGGTAATCTCGTCCACGAACACAACAAAGCAAACATCTTTTCTCGACAAACTACTTACCTAAATGAAGAGAGAAATCTCAGGTTAGCAAAGGTAATTATTATATATTTCATGATATCAGCGTGTAAACGAAGAAAAGCACATACAAAAGGGATATGCATCTATTGAGGATTCTTAGAATATGTGAAGGCGTTTATTAGTTGCACTATAATCGAGTCAAAATAAACGCAGTAAAGCTACTAGCATGTAATTGTGGACCAATGTTAATGTCCTGATGGGCATAGAGCTTAAGAGATGGTTGTATTCAGGATTATAGAAACACTCATCAAACAAACTTTTCAAATGCCTGGCATTCAGCTATTCATAACTCAGCATTTACGGGTGTGGCTATGGCGATGATAAATACATTGCGAGATAATTTTATGCAACCAATACATATTTTTTGATATTTTGAACTTAAATACAATTGTCAACAAGTCATCTTCATCTAGTAGCCAAAAACTAGTTTACTGCTCATTCAGTTCATGTTGTTCAACAGTTGGTCAAACTAAGCTTGCAAATCTTAGCCTGTGAGTATCTATGTGCCACAAAATGTCTAAAGTCTCCATGTATGTAGGATGGGCTGTTGCCATGTACCTAACCAGATGCTTATAGAGAGTACTGGTTAGAATTTTAAAATTTTGGATGTGGAAATAAGTAGAAAATATACAACATGAAAATGCATCAAGGGCTGACTGTATCATACCACTTTATTAGCAGGATGCCTCAAGCGATCAGAATTGCCAAATATACAGGAGATCACAGCAATGTGACATCTACTGATATAGTTAGCATCATCTTCTGTCAGGTCAAACCCAGTGCTTGGCAACCCTTCGGGAGCTTTGACAAAGCCACAATGGATTTTCTTGTCTTGAACCAAGAAAGAATCTTCTCGTTCCTGTAAACTCTGGTGACCTGCAAATTTAGGTTCCCACTGTTCTTCACCTTCGGGTTTAAACTCCATCTGTACATATTGTAAAGAGGGTCTAGCAAAACTTTGAGTGTTTAAAGGCTCTAGTATTTGCTGACTGGAATTCAACAGCTTCATTTCACAAGAAACACCTATATGATTTAAACAACAAGAGAACTGTGAGAAGCAAGAGGTCAGAATATGTTCTTCAACCCAGCTAATTATAAGACATTACCTGAAAATCTGTGACTTCGAGCTCGTCTTTTTATATCAGTTTGTGATGTTTTCCCGGACTTACCACCCGTACCAACAAGAGAAGACTTCCCACGTGACCTTTTTGATGAAGCTCCATTAACCTTTTCAGTTTTCTGATGCTTGGTAATGGAATGAAGAAACACAGATGCACTCTCTTTGTGAGATTCTTCAGAATCATCCTCATTGTGCCTTTGATTATCTTTGTGTGATTCTTCATTTTCATGCCCATCATTCCCCATATCAACATATTCATCCCCTTGAGTATCATGAGAATCAATTGAATCATCTTCATTAGAGTCTGTATCAAATGGCTGATGATGACCATCATTTTCTTTCAATGATTGACCACCTTTTACAAGAGACGCCTGATACTCTACTTCATATTTCTTTAGTTCATCACGTCCAGCTTCATTATAAAAACCAACCCCCTTCCAATCTGAACCCTTCAAAGGATTGCGCAGCAGCGATAAATCCTTTTTCACTTCAGACACTGACCTCTCCTCAGCAACAGATTTATCCTCAGAAGCTACCTCTACATCATCCTCATTATAATCTTCATCCCGTCTTCTATCATCCTTATCCCAATATCTCGAATCTCGTCCATGTAACACTGAACCATGACCAAACTTAAGTATTTTCAAAGGATCAGTTCTTGACACATTCGTAAGAAAATCACCTTCAGATGTATCAATTCCTGCAAAAAAAATAATACAAAGCATTAGCTTCTTCCTTATCCTATTCGAACAATCAATTTCTCGAATCCAATTCCTATTAGCTAAACGTTCATACTCAATCAACCGAAACAGGATCTAGCTAAGTGAATCATTCATACATTCAAGCTCGAGAAATCGAACTGACCTTTATCATCTCCGCCAAAATTAGTATAACCGGAGAAATAATAGTAAGCCGAAACACAAACAACGAGCACAACACAAAGAGCAAACACCAAAGAGCCAACACCGAAACGACGATTCCTATCCAATCGAGCAGATCGCCGCCATCGACTAGCTTTCCCATGCTGTGTTACTACTCCGAAATTACCACCGCCGTTACGGATCCCGATCGCTACGTGATCCGACGAAGCTCCGCCGTTGACATAAGGATTGTAACCGCTTCGACCTCCCAAAAACCTCTCCGTTCCTGATTGCCTATACTGAGCCATTCTCGCATTGTCGAACGAGCCTCCTCCTCCTTCTCCGTCGACGTCTCTTTCTACGTCTCCGTCGGCATCTCGTTTACATATACAAGCAGAGAGTGGAGAATGTGAGGAGAATTTAAAGTATGAATGAAGCAAACTTTGTTTTTGATTTTGGAGATACTTGACGAAGAAGATCGATTAAACAACCATTAAAACGATCTCATTGGGTGAGAGAGAGAGAGAGAGAGGTGAAGGCGCGTGAACGGTCACGCGCTTCCGAGGATATATAACGGCGTGTGTTCGGATCAGCAACAGCAACAGTTTGTTTGTATGACGTGGCAGTTACGAGACTGTCCTTTGGATCCGAGCCATTATTATTTTATATACTTACAATTTGAAGAATTCCATATTTAAGAACTCTCCATTGGAGATGCTCTTACTTTTTTATAATGGGTGGGTGTGGATACACCATTTTTCTAATTTGTTTGTTTTCTATTTTTTTTAACTTTTGTTAACAACTTTAAATTATAAGAAAAGCTTGGACAAACCAATGCGAGAAAATATTGTTTACAAATGACATAAAATACGGTAGGATGTGAATATTTTGTGTCAATTTATCTATTTTATTGTTGGCTTCACAAAATATTAAAGAAATCGAAAAACGAAGAAAAAATATTTTTATCTCTATCAATTTTTCTAATGTTTGTTTTCTATTTTTGTTTGACAAATATTATGTCAATTACACAATTTTAAAAAGTGTAATGAAGAAAAATAAACAAAATCATTATATTCATTTGATATATTACTTTGGTACCAAGTTGTGTATTATATAGTCTTATAATAGCAAGGTGATCAATGAACATTTTAGTAGATTCTTTATATTTGTAACTGTAATCAGTTTAACACAGATGAAAGATAATCAACCTTACAATTATTTTATATGTTGACCAATTGATTTCAAGATAAATCTATAAGTATTGCGCCATTTCGTTCATATAAAATGATGAACAATATACATTTAAGCATGTATATATATGATCGAGTCCAAATCGCATAAAGCCACAAACAAAAAGTTATTGAATATACATGTCTAGTTTTAACTTTTAACATTTACGATGAACCTTATATTTCATAAGTACATGGTCATGCAACAGTATTGATACAATGATACGTCGAGTTCGTTTTGGATTTTGGGGCTTATTAATCTAACAATGGAGTAAAATATAAATTTACTCCAACTAAATCTATGTTGGAGGCCTTCTATTTTTTTTTTTAAAGAAAATTTATGTCAGCAAATTAATTAAAAAATTTAAACATTACCAACATAATTTAATTCAAACATTGGAAAATTAGTAGAAACAATAAAGTTTTCTGTTCCAGGTTTTGAAAATTCTAAATACAGCGTTTACTTTATTCTTTATATGCCTATTGATTTTTAATGTGTATGTATATATTGTCAACGATTCATGTGCAGATTATTAATAATGGTCTTTTATATTTTATATATTGGTGTTTCTGGAATTAAAAATGATCATAAATTAGTTATTATTTTCCAATATAGACTTGTTAATTATTGTATTTTTCATAATGTTACATCATTGAGTTGTGCATGTGTTATTAATAATGTCATTAATATTTTACTCTCTCTGCTTCGTAATAAGTGTCATTCTGATATTTTTCATACGAATTAAATAAATATATTAAAATTATTTTTTATACCCTTTAAATTTTTAAAATAATTTTTAATATTTTTTTGAAGTTAAAATAGACATTTTATACCAAATTTTCCATTGAAAATCTAAAACGACACTTATTTTAAAACAAGAAAACAATCTTTAAACGACACTCTTGGTAAAATGGAGGGAGTATATACCTAAACAAATTATGAATTATTAATTCATTTGAATAAACAATATTATGAAGGGATTGGTTTGACGTACTTACCACAAATAATTGAAAAATTCCCTCTGATTCATATTAAATGTTGTTTAAGGTTTTTCACACTTATTAAGAAAACAATTAAATTTTTTGTTTTACCCCTCATTAATATATTATATAATTTTTTTCATTGGTCTATACAATAAAATAATAGAGATAAAGTTGGGAATCTAACCAAATATTTACATTGAAAATACAAAACGACATATATATTGAAACAAAATTTTAAGTCTAAAACGACATTTAATATGAATCAGAGAGAGTAATGATTATACATATATTCGTTATATAAAAAACAAACTGATTAACCGAAAAAGTCTTTATCACCAATTCGAAGCCTTGAAGAGAACATTGTTGTATTGTATGTTGCCAATATCAGAGCCATAGCCCAAGACAATGTTATGGATGTTTTGGGTTGTTGTTGGGGCTTTACTATTAAGTTGAATGTTGATGGTATTCTCAACAAGTTTAAGGTATGTCTTGTTGCCAAAGGCTTCGATCAAGAAAAGGGAATTGACTTCAATGAGATATATAGTCTTGTGGTTCGCACATCTACTATTCGGATTGTACTTACGATTTCAATAGTAAAAAGATAGGAGGTGACACAATTAGATGTGAAAAATGTTTTTTTCACGGTGATTTATAAAAAAAATTGTATGATTCAACCTTCTGGTTTTGAAGATGTTGCTAGGTCTAACATATATGCTCTTTGAAAAAGGCACTAAACAAGCACCACATGCATGGGTTGACTAGCAGTTCATCAATTATCTACTTGAGTTTGGATTTGTGTAGAGCAAGGTGGATCCATCTTTATTTATCATAACAATGGTTCTTTTGTTGTGTGTCGATGACATCCTAATTACATGTTCCAATCCTACGCTATTTGAATATTTGATCTCAAGTCTCAGTTGTCGCTTTGCAATGAAGGATTTGGAAAACTTACATTTTTTACTTGGGATTTAGGCTCAGCCTCATCTGGATGGTCTATTCCTTCTCAAGCCAAGTATACACAAGAAATTATGCATCATGCTAAAATGACAAACTGTAATCCGTTTAATACTCCAATGCTATTACGACTTGATCGGGTCGTTGAAGATAAACGACCCTTCTCTCAGCCATCATACTTTCGCAGTCTGGCTGACAAACTTCAGCACCTAACCATCACACGTCATGATATACAGTTTGTTGTGAATTTTATGTCAGAGAATGCACTCTCCAACAGAATCAGACTTTGGTTTGCTCAAAAGAATTTAACGATACCTTCATGGGACGTTAACAATGGGATTACACTTATCTAAGAACAATGATCTCTCTGTAAACTCATACAGTGATAGCGACTGGGTTGGTTGCAGAAATACACGGCGGTCAACATTAGGTCTCTGCGCCTTGCTTGGTTCGAATATAATCTCTTGGTCAACTAAAAGACAACCAACAGTCTCCCGGTCCTCAACGGAAGCAGAGTACAGAGCACTCACCACCAGCGCCTCTGAGCTAACATAGATCTCCTCTTTTCTCCGCGATTTGAGAATCCCATAGCCAGGACCATCTACTATGTGTTGTGAAAAATTGTCAGCCATTTATCACTGCAAATATAGTTCTTCATAATTGATCAAAACACATTGACTGTGACTATCACTATGTTCGTGAACATGTTGCACTAGGTGTTCTTGAAATCCAACAGATTTCGGAGGCTTAACATCTCGTTGACATTTTTACAAAGTCCCTGCTACGCCATTCCTTCCAACAGTTCAGACTCCACCCACACTCAGTTCAGACTCCACCCCCATAAAGAAAGAGGAACTTGAGATTGAAATATGAGAGCACGAGCCACATTAAGTATGTGTTGATTTTTCTTTTCAACAACTGAATTTTGTTCAGGAGACTCTGGACATGAGTGATATGCAACCATACCCTTCTGTTGATATAAGACTGAAAATCTTAACTCTGGCGCATTATCCGACCTCACTGATTTGACTTTGGTGTTGGATTGATTTTCTACTTGTTGGATAAAAGCTGGAAACACAGTAATCACCACTGATTTATTTTCTGAGTAAATAGACCCATGTAGCTCAAGAATGATCATCTATGATTGTTAAAAAGTATATATATCCTTCTATTGTTTCTACTAAAAACGGCCCCCAAACATCAATGTGTAACAATTCAAATGTTGTATTACAAACATTAGGAGAAGGAAATGATAACTTTTTCTATTTTGCTAAGTGGCAAACATGACAATAATCCATTCCTTTATTTTTGTGTTTTGTTGTTCCCAAACTTTCAGAGATTACATCCAGTCTACTCAAAGAGGGATGGTCAAGCCTCCTATGCCACATATTGATGTCCACAACTACATTAATTGATACTGAGGGCTCCTACACATCCAACACATAGAGACTTGCTACTCCTCTACCCTGACCAATCCTCAACTCCCTGAAAGGATCCTGAATTTCACAAGAAGAAGGGTCAAAGTTAATCTTGAGTGTGAGATCACTTGTCAAAGCACTTATACTGATGATATTCAGCCTAAACTCTGGAATAAAAAACACATTCTTGATGAGAATATGATAATTAATCCGAATCGTTCCAACTCCACTGATTTTCACTGTTGGTCTTGTAGGCAAATTCACAAAACTCAAAACTGAAGTATCAAGGGTCAAGAATATATTCTTATCATGAGCCACATGATGTGTTGCTCCTGAACCTATTACCCAAGTTTGAGATGAGAGAGTGTGTGGTTGAAGGTGAAAAGGAGATACCAGTATTGTCAAGTTGAGAAGTACTGGTAGATGCAAGATTACTAGAGGCATGATTCTGAGATGATTGAGTTTGAAGTTGAGAGCTGAAAAGAGCAATGAATTGTTAAGGCTGTTCTTTATTCAGATTCCCAGCCATGTTTTCAATACTAACATGCGCAACTTCAGACTGATCAGGTGCTATAGTAACTTGAGCAGCAATAGCTTTCCCTTTTAAAACTTCTCACCAAATTTTCCTTTAGACGTGAAACCAGGCGGAAAATCATGTTTTTTGTAACATCTTTTTGCAATATGTCCAATCCTGTTGCAAAAAGAGTAGATAATCTTCCTTTATTTGGCCAATTTTGCACATAACAGATACTTGGATCTCCCAGGTTTGATGTAGCAGTTTATGAGGCTTGGAAAACAGTTGGTGGAGCAACTACATTAGTGAAACCCTTCTGACTATCATTTTGATCAAGGATGTTATAGGATTCTGCCAAAGTAGGCAAGACTTTCTTCATTATAATCTATCTTCTGATAATAACATAATATTCATTTAATCCTGCTAAGAACTTGAAGATTTTAGTTTTATCTGCCTTCAATTGTAGACGAGCAGCCTTCCCACAAACACATGGATCATCTGGTTCATCAATTCTATCCAGATTGTCCCATAAGGTTTTCAAAGTTGTGAAATAATCCAAGAGAGACATAGATCCTTGACACAAATTTTGAATTTGTTGAGTGAGATTAAAGGTTCTAAGCAAATTTGTCATATGAAAACGGCCATGGAGATCACACCAGATATCAGTAACATCTTTCAATCTAAGTATACTACAGTAGATCTGAGGTGATACTGTGTTCAACAACCATGCATTAACAATACTATTACACGTAGACCATAGGCGGAAATTAAAATCCGTTTCTATAAATCCGAGTTTATTCTTAGCATCTAAAGCCATGCGCATCACTACCAATCATCATAGTTTATTCCATCTAAGCAAAGGGAAACAATAAGCAAACCTGGATGATCAGCACTGTGAAGACAAAATGGTGATTCATCCTGATCTGAGAACTTCCGTGATCCACCATCTCGCGAAGCTATAGAAACTCTAGATCTAGTAACTGGAGGAGAATCCAGAGGTGAATCAACTGTTCCGGTGCATCATGAGGATTTCTGAGCTGTCGAGCTTCCTGTTGACTTCGATCGAGTAGATTTCTGAGTTACCCGAGCTACAGACACCATAGATCTTGAAATCGATTAACAAAATGATGAATCTAGCTCAAAATACGAAGAAATCAGATCAAAATGAGCTGAGGTGAGCTTCGATGGCTACTATTAAACTGTTTGTTGAAGGTATCAGCTTCTAAGAAATGGCATCTTACTCAACTAGATGTGTCTAATGCATTTCTAAATGGGGATTTAGAGGAAGAATTTTTTTATGAAACTCCCATAAGGGTATGCATCAAGAAAGGGAATCACTTTGCCATCTAATGCGGTTTGTAAATTGAAAAGATCTATTAATGGTCTTAAACAGGCATCCCATCAATGGTTCAAGAAGTTTTTGGATCTTTGTTAAGTTTGGGGTTTGTCAAAGGACATGGTGATCATACTCTCTTTGTTAAGAGCTGTGGTGGAGATTTTATAGTTGGATTGGTTTACGTGGATGACATTGTCATTGGCAGTACAAATAATATTATTTTGCTACTCAGTTGACTCATGACTTACAGAAACAGTTTAAACTGAGAGAACTGGGACAAATTTTTGGGTATGGAAATATGCTTTGGAGCTTCTCACATCCATGGGTATGGTTGATTGTAAACCCTCTTCTGTTCCTATGATTCCAAATCTGAAAATGTCTAAACAGGATTGTAATTTACTTGAAGATAAGGAGATGTATATTAGAAGTTGAGCCTAACTCACACACAAAAGCTAGCTCAACAGTGGAGAATTGCCACATGATATATCATGGTTTTTACCCGTTTTAGACCATGATATAAGTCCTTTTTATCGAGTCTTTCTATTGTTTCCGTAGTCTTTTAGAGTCTTTTCAGGTTTTAGCATGTTTGGAGCTTAATTGGAGTTTTTAGAGCATTCTGGAGCTTTGTGGCATTCGTTGAAGACGTTTCCACCGATGGATTGAGCTCAAATTTGGACACGAGATAGATCAATGGATTAGATTTCATTTGGAAGTGGTTTGAAGCCATTCCAACGGTGCGATCAAAAGTTATGCCAGTTTTCGTGAAGACAGTCCAGTTTGGCAAAAACCAGAAATGTCCTGGTATCGATCGATACCGAATGCAGGAAGGGAAAACACGCGTTTTTACAAGTTTTAAGAGTCTGCAACTTGGCCCAGAAGACTTTATTATTTACAAGAAAGCCCAGAACGTGTTTTAGACTTATAAATAGGGTTTTCAGCCACCTGTTTAGGCTACGCTTCATTAGGAAAAGGGAATTCATCGACTCATGATCCGAGTATCGATCGACACCAGCAATGGTATCGGTCGATACCCTGCGCACAGGTATCTTCTCGTTTGTTTTTCACTATTCCTCTGAGTTCTTCTGATTTCTTTTACCAACTCTAGGCTAGATAACACTGGGGACAGTGTTGTTTAAGTCTGGGGGAGGTAGTTGCTGACAACGTGTTCGTTTTCTTAGAGTCAGTCGTTTTTGTGTCAAAATTTGTTTTATTGAGTCAAAATTGTCCTGGAGATTATGATCTTGTTTTTGAACTTACTGTGCTGACTTTACTTCTGAGTGTCCATTGTTACAGAACCAGTTTTTCAGATCGACTAATGAAAAATCCAAAGGCTGACCAGTTGACTAGAAAACACACATGTTTCCAGTGGATTTCATCAAAACCTGAGCCTAATTTTTGCACTTCATCGATGTGGTTAGTGTTTCCAGAACTTGATTCCTCATTCATATCTGACAAAAGGAACCCATGTGTTTAAAGTGATGGTATTTCTCTCCCCTGTTATAAGTTTACAAAAGAGCATAAAAGATGAGATGATTTTCTTCTGAGTAGAGGGCTAGGAAAATTTCCAGCGATCCCATTATTCTACTTGTGAAGGAATGATCACACAAAGGTTGGAAGCGAGGTTAGGAAAATTTCCCGTGATACCACTATTCGCCTACACCTTTGATACACAGAGAGGAAAGAACCGGGGATTCGGTGGCAAACACCATCAATACTCGCGTCGCAGACCTTAATGTGTATATGCAGAGCTAAAAAAGAAAAAAAAAAGAGAAAGAACATGATCAAAAATAAGTCTGGGGGAGAGAACAAATACCAAAAAGAGTGAAAATTTCAGGTATTTCTTTTATCATGATATTGTTTGGGAAAGAATCTGGAAGTTCTTGGACATTGATTACAGCGATGAAACTGGCAATGATGGTTTTTATGGATGAAGCTGTGATACTATGTGTGGGTTCTGGGAAAGCTGCAAAGGTTTACGGAGAAGTACATGGTGGTTAGATCTGGGACTGGCAAAGTAATGAGAAGATATTAGGAAGAAGGATCATTGCAGTGTTTCAAGAACAAGTGAGTCTCTGCGTTTTCAAACTTCTTTCCATGGTTTGGTTTTCTGTTTGCTTGAGGGCAAGCAAAGGTTAAGTCTGGGGGAGTTGATATATCATGGTTTTTACCCGTTTTAGACCATGATATAAGTCCTTTTTATCGAGTCTTTCTATTGTTTCCGTAGTCTTTTAGAGTCTTTTCAGGTTTTAGCATGTTTGGAGCTTAATTGGAGTTTTTAGAGCATTCTGGAGCTTTGTGGCATTCGTTGAAGACGTTTCCACCGATGGATTGAGCTCAAATTTGGACACGAGATAGATCAATGGATTAGATTTCATTTGGAAGTGGTTTGAAGCCATTCCAACGGTGCGATCAAAAGTTATGCCAGTTTTCGTGAAGACAGTCCAGTTTGGCAAAAACCAGAAATGTCCTGGTATCGATCGATACCGAATGCAGGAAGGGAAAACACGCGTTTTTACAAGTTTTAAGAGTCTGCAACTTGGCCCAGAAGACTTTATTATTTACAAGAAAGCCCAGAACGTGTTTTAGACTTATAAATAGGGTTTTCAGCCACCTGTTTAGGCTACGCTTCATTAGGAAAAGGGAATTCATCGACTCATGATCCGAGTATCGATCGACACCAGCAATGGTATCGGTCGATACCCTGCGCACAGGTATCTTCTCGTTTGTTTTTCACTATTCCTCTGAGTTCTTCTGATTTCTTTTACCAACTCTAGGCTAGATAACACTGGGGACAGTGTTGTTTAAGTCTGGGGGAGGTAGTTGCTGACAACGTGTTCGTTTTCTTAGAGTCAGTCGTTTTTGTGTCAAAATTTGTTTTATTGAGTCAAAATTGTCCTGGAGATTATGATCTTGTTTTTGAACTTACTGTGCTGACTTTACTTCTGAGTGTCCATTGTTACAGAACCAGTTTTTCAGATCGACTAATGAAAAATCCAAAGGCTGACCAGTTGACTAGAAAACACACATGTTTCCAGTGGATTTCATCAAAACCTGAGCCTAATTTTTGCACTTCATCGATGTGGTTAGTGTTTCCAGAACTTGATTCCTCATTCATATCTGACAAAAGGAACCCATGTGTTTAAAGTGATGGTATTTCTCTCCCCTGTTATAAGTTTACAAAAGAGCATAAAAGATGAGATGATTTTCTTCTGAGTAGAGGGCTAGGAAAATTTCCAGCGATCCCATTATTCTACTTGTGAAGGAATGATCACACAAAGGTTGGAAGCGAGGTTAGGAAAATTTCCCGTGATACCACTATTCGCCTACACCTTTGATACACAGAGAGGAAAGAACCGGGGATTCGGTGGCAAACACCATCAATACTCGCGTCGCAGACCTTAATGTGTATATGCAGAGCTAAAAAGAAAAAAAAAAGAGAAAGAACATGATCAAAAATAAGTCTGGGGGAGAGAACAAATACCAAAAAGAGTGAAAATTTCAGGTATTTCTTTTATCATGATATTGTTTGGGAAAGAATCTGGAAGTTCTTGGACATTGATTACAGCGATGAAACTGGCAATGATGGTTTTTATGGATGAAGCTGTGATACTATGTGTGGGTTCTGGGAAAGCTGCAAAGGTTTACGGAGAAGTACATGGTGGTTAGATCTGGGACTGGCAAAGTAATGAGAAGATATTAGGAAGAAGGATCATTGCAGTGTTTCAAGAACAAGTGAGTCTCTGCGTTTTCAAACTTCTTTCCATGGTTTGGTTTTCTGTTTGCTTGAGGGCAAGCAAAGGTTAAGTCTGGGGGAGTTGATATATCATGGTTTTTACCCGTTTTAGACCATGATATAAGTCCTTTTTATCGAGTCTTTCTATTGTTTCCGTAGTCTTTTAGAGTCTTTTCAGGTTTTAGCATGTTTGGAGCTTAATTGGAGTTTTTAGAGCATTCTGGAGCTTTGTGGCATTCGTTGAAGACGTTCCCACCGATGGATTGAGCTCAAATTTGGACACGAGATAGATCAATGGATTAGCTTTCATTTGGAAGTGGTTTGAAGCCATTCCAACGGTGCGATCAAAAGTTATGCCAGTTTTCGTGAAGACAGTCCAGTCTGGCAAAACACCAGAAATGTCCTGGTATCGACCGATACCAGCTGGTATCGATCGATACCGACTGCAGGAAGGGAAAACACGCGTTTTTACAAGTTTTAAGAGTCTGCAACTTGGCCCAGAAGACTTTATTATTTACAAGAAAGCCCAGAACGTGTTTTAGACTTATAAATAGGGTTTTCAGCCACCTGTTTAGGCTACGCTTCATTAGACGCTTTATTCTATGCATTATTTTACTTTGGTTCTTTAGGGAGACAAGTCTGAAACTCTGTTCGGGAGAGAAGATTTTGAACCCTTTGTTATTTCTTACTTTGATGATCTATTCAATCATGTTGTTTGCTTCATTCTGCATGTCTGAGTAGATCCCTTGTTAGGATTAGGGTTGCTTAAGGGTATTTGATGAATTGTTAGATCTGAATTGATTGTTAGGGAATAATCTATAGAGCTTTTCACCTAGACTTGAGATTAATGCTGATTTTATCCTCGCGAACTAAAATCTGATTTTAGGTTGTTTGATTGGCACGGAAGTGTGATTGAATGCCTGATCTAGTGTTTGGTGAGCAAAAGCCCTATTCGCAAAGGAATTTGGTTTAGGGATTTTGTGAACAATTGAACTTGAACTTTAATGCTTGTTTAAATTCATAGAATTTGCAAAGGAATTTGGAATTCTAGGTTTAGGCATAGATAGTTTTCGCAACGACAGTTGGTTTACTTTACATCTGTGTTTCAAGTTTGAAAGCGGAGCTTGATTCATTCCTGACAATTGATTGGATTTGATAGTTCTGATTTGCCTGTTAGTTTCCCTAAGCCTAGCGTTTTCCTCCATTGATTTATATCCTTGAGTTAGTTGCTTTGTTATTTTTAAATTCCATTTATTCTGCTTATCTTAGTTCTTATTTCTGAAATCTATTGATTGTTATCTTGAGTCTTTGTGGTTCGACCCCTAGAGTACTATAGCGACTGCTTAGATACTTTTAGGGTATTAGTTTTGAGCACATCACCACACACTTATCCCAACTTTCAATGTGAGACTTTTACACTCTACTACATCCTCCTCACGCTCAGGACTGTACATCTGAAACGTGAAGTTTGTAGAATTGGACATCCACGGGTGTACACAATTGAGAAGTTGGAACCTTGTGCTCTGATACCATATTATGATGAAAAAATGTTTTGTGAAAATGCTATTCTCATTATTTTATAAAATCTGATCGGTACAAGTACTTATAGTAGCTAGTTGTACAATTAGTTAAGTTAAACCATTAATAAACCGGATTAAATTACATACTCAATCAATCTAATATATGATGTGATCATTTTCGTTGGAAAATAAAATCGTCGTCTCAATTTCAATAAATCGTTTCGACTAAAGCGTCTCCAAATATGAGTCAATGGCTGAGATACTCCAATCTACATACTCTCAAATCTACCCTACTCCAAAATGATCTACTTTACTTCTCCCTCTTAATTCGACTTTCTTCCCCCAATTTACCCTTAGCTGTCAACCAATCAAAACTCTCCATATCTCGTCCAATGAAATCACGCCATACGATGATCTCAAACCCAAAACCCCGAAATCCGTACGACGCTCGATTTCAATTCGATTCTTCAATTTGATTGTTTCGATTTTTCAATTCTTCAACTATTCCATTCCCAGCCATAGCCATTATTAATCCGCAGAAGCTCTTCGAAGCTGTTGTCCCAATTGTACCTAGAGCTCGATCCCGATTTGAGCTTGAAAGCTTTGCCATCCACTGTAACTCGGATTTGAGCTTGAAAGGTGATAGTCGAATTTCAGTTTGTATCGAGTTATAGAGCATGAAGACAGTAATACATTGTCAATATGGAGGGTATTACGAGTATAAGGTAGATGATGGGTGTCGATGGGTGTTTAATAAACCTAAATTGATAGCATTAATGTCTAAGGATGAAAATGAGATAAATTATGGTATGTTGATTGATAGAATTCAATGGAAGCTTGGTATCGAGTTTGCAACAGAAAATCTGAGGTTGAGTTACATTCCGCTGACAGTGAAACCTCCGATTGCTTCATATATCTTCGATGATGATGATCTTGATGGTTTTCTATCGACAATGGATAATGAGCAACATAGAAGTCCTTTGTATGTAGAATTAAGTGAGTACGTTGAGGAAGTATTAAGAAGCAAGGTTGGGAGTTCAGTTGGTGTGAATTATGAGAATAATGAGTCAAATCCCACAGTTAATGGTGGAGCGATAATGTTTTATGGCGCAGAGGAAGTTGATGAGGGAATGAATGCAGAGGAAGTTGATGAGGGAATAAATGCAAAGGATATTGATGATGGGTATGGTGAAGATGTTGGTGTGCATGTCGAAATTCTAGAGGTACCATGTAATGAAGAAGGAAGTAAGTCTTGGGAGATGTGGGAAGATGGCTCATGTTTGGAATTGGGACAAGAGTTTGTGAAAAAGGAACAAGTGCAAGAGTTAGTGGCTAGAGCGGCACATAAGGAATGTTTTGAATACATAATCATAAATTCTGATAGTTGGAGATATGTGGTAAAATGTCGTGAGAAAGTGTGTAAGTGGTGTTTCGAGTGGTGAAGCCTCAAAAATCTAAGAAAGTGAAATGGTTAGTTAGAGTATACAGGAAGATGCATTTATGCTCTCGTGCTACTGCCAGCACAAGTACTAATAGAAGGGGAGGTACACCACAATTAGTTGCATCTGTTGTGTATGAAGATTATCTAGGAGTATTGGAGACCCCTGATGCTAAAGGTCTCATTAGTCTTGTACTGGGAAAACTGAATGTGAAGGTGTCATACTCAACTGCTTTGAGAGGCAAAAAATTAGCTGCAGCTCATGTGCGTGGTAATCCAGAAGAGAGTTACAAGTTGTTGCCTTCTTATCTGTTCATGTTAGAAAAGTTGAATGAAGGTACTAAAACAAGTTACCAGTTGGATGAAGAACAAAAGTTTGAGTATGTATTCATTGTGTTGGGAGCTTGAATTAAAGGGTTTAGGTGAATGCGGAAAGTTCTTTGTGTAGATGCAACTTTTCTCACAAATGGTGGTGTGCTACTATTTGCTGCAGCCCAGGACCCCAATCATCACCATTATCCCATTGCTTTTGGTTTAGTTGATGGTGAGAAGGAATGTAGTTGGAATTGGTTTTTCACTCAGCTGAGAACTGTTGTACCAGAACAGCCAGAATTGGTTTTTATTACTGACAGAAATCAAGGTCTTATCAATGATATTGCTGATGTGTATCCGAGTTGTGAACATGGGTTTTGTGTTTACCATTTGTCACAGAATGTGAAAAGAAAGGTTGGTAGAACTAGCAAAGAAACAGTTGCAACAAAATATAGAGAAATGACTCATATTTACACATAGTCTGAATTTGATAAGGAGTATGAGGAATTCAAGATTAGGTATCCAAAAGTAGGTGCGTATTTGACAAAGAGTGTGAAAGTCAAAAAGTGGGCAAGGTGTTATTTTGCAGGAGCTAGGTACAACATGGACACAACAAATACTGCAGAATCCTTGAATAATGTATTCAAAAACGCAATGAAGTACTATTTACTCTCTATGATTGATGTCATTGTCGCAAACATCATTTAGATAAGACAATTCTTCAACTTAGACCCTCTTGCTCTTCCTGGTGACTGGAGGATCGAATGGCTCTTTCCTGAGGTTTGAATAACTCCTCTTCCCCTCCTTCTTCGTTTGTTTCTCCTTTTCAATAACAGATTCACCTGCAGCCACTCCAACACTTTCTCTACCATTTTCCCTAGTTTCACCTGCAGCCACTCCAACACTATCTCTACCAGTTTCCCCAGTTTCACCCGCATCCACTCCATCACTTTCTTTATCATTACTACCATCAACCACTACATCAACCTTCACCAATTTTGTTTCAACAGTTTTAATCCTCTCTCCTAACTTCTTAATCTTCCCAGTCAGTTTTACCTCCATTTCTAAAAGCATATCAACCAACACCTTGAATCTTCTTTCAACGATCTTCTTAACACCTTCTATTTGTTTTTGTTGGGCCTGTTTCTCCAGTTTCTCCTCAGCCTCTTTCTCCTCAACCTCCTTCACCTGAGCCTCATCAATAATCCTTTTTCTTCCCTCTACATCTTCTTTGTAGAGGTCTTTAAAACATAGCCCACTTGTTGAATGAAGTATAATCTTCATCCAACCATTAACAACAACATCATGACAATCTTCTTCATCATCCGACTCGTCCATGTTGTGCGCCAAAAGATTGATCTCATCATCAGTTGGTACAAGGATACTTTTAATCTCCTGTGATTGAAAGAATAAACAAATGTTACTACTAAATAATCTAATTCATTTACTAACCATCATGTTACTATTACAATATTACCTAATTATTACTAACTAACCTTTGTTGTGCCAAGTGCATCATTTATCTCAGAAAGAGGGAATCCCCTCATAGGACTTTCAATGAACTTGGACTTGCACATCCGAGGACAGCCACTGTCTGCACCTATAACATCTTTTCTGAATCTCTTCTTCAAATCCTGGATTGCTTCGAATGCCAAAAGCTATAAATTATACATATTATAATTTACATAAACAAAACCAACCAAAACTAACAATCTATCCACAAATTACCTCCACAGGAATGATGAAACTTGGATAGGTATGAATTGATGATTTGGCACGACCCTTACAACTCTTCATACAATAATTTCTTTAAGATTGTCTTCAAAAGACAGCCTTCCCCATGGAAAGGTCAAGCACCAATCAAGATCACTAACAACATTTATATGAAGACTGTCTACAGCGGGTGCACCTGGGGCTTCCTTCTCTTTTCCTTTTATAACACTAGCTAGGAAATACAACACCGCCATCCTCATTCTATCTCCTCCCCAAGCCTTCATTGTCTTAAACTTTGTTTTCAAGGCAGAAACCTTCTCCTTCTTGAAATGCTTGTCAACTAACTTGGAATTCTCAAAACTTTTATATCCTTCTGGATACGCATGACAATGTAATCCCGACAAGAGTGCGTGTTCCTTTAGAGAATACCTAATAGGAACACCGTTCACCACAAACCAAGCTTCTCTTTGCTTCTCTACACACGCCGTGCGGAGGATAAACATCCACATACCCATGGTCTTGTGAGTTCTCTCCCTTGACATGTGAAAAAAGTGGCGAAATTAAGGGTTCTCAAGAAACCAACTCAACTCATCCGACTTAAGTACTTCCTCTAATGTATCTACACACTCTTTTATATAACAACGGGTTATGATCTTCAATGGCTTCACATACTCTCTGTTAGGGAAGTACAACTTCAAAGGTTGCATTGGTTCGAATTCATCCTCATCACCTACCTAAAATACACACAATTTTGCCTAGATTTATAAGCAAACTGGACATGCAATTGGACAAAAGATTAAGATTCGATGTGAATACCGTATTATCTTCTTCATTGCGACCTTCTTCTTCATCATCTTTTTCATTTCCTTCTTCTTCCGAGACTTTCTCAGCCTCTTCTTCCTCCATCGATAATTCTACATGGTATGGTACTTCTTCCTCTCTGTGTTTTACAACTGGAACAATAACTAACGCCTTTGAAACTTCTTCTACCACTGGAACAATAGCTAAAGCATCTGAAATTTAATACAAAATTTCTTCTCTCACCGGTGAAACTTCTTTTACTACCGGAGGCGTCGTCTTCTTACGCTTCCCAGTCTCCGACTTCTTTCGCTTCGGAGGCACCGATTTCTTTTGCTTCGGAGAAGCCAAATTTTTTTTCTTCGGAGAAGCCGATTTCTTTTGCTTCTGAGGTCCCTTTCGTCCGTACCATGTCTTTGGCGGCATAATCTAAGAATTTCTACAATCCTTCTACGTAGTCTTCCTAGTTTTACCTAATCTAAGAATTTGAAACAACGACAGAATCAAAGATAAAGAAAATCGAGAGAGCTTCTTCTCTTTTTACTGAACTGTGAAATCGGATCGAAATGTTAGGGATTGATCGTGAAATGGAGAATGAAATGTTAGGGAAGGAGGAAAATCGGGGAAGCAAACCGATTAATTAGACATAAACCGACTAAAATTTCTAGTTCTGATATCTAGTTTTTTTTATCCGATTTCAACCCGGATGGATCCGAATGGGTTGCATAATGGGTAGATATTAAGCGGTTGGATATGTAATTTTGTATAAAAACTATGAATTTTTGGTAATTTACACGTTTTTAAAATTAAAAAAAAAATACAACAAATTCGAAAATTAAGAAGAATATATCAGCCAACTTTATGTTTAGCCACTTTATGTTTAGCGAACAGTATTTCAGCAATTAACTCCTCCAAATATATGGTTTCCTATTTGGCCACCGGAAAATGGTTTCGATAAATCCTATGTTCCTATGTGGCTATGTCTGCCATCTCCGGTTTTCTATGATAAATCAGACCGGACAAGCGTCTGGGTCGCAGTTCAAACCAGTTTAAATAGCCGGTCCGGTTTAGAATTGAAAACAATATGCGTCGTGGCTGTTGGAAACAACGTAAAGACGCAGATTCTGCTTCTGAAAGCGACTTTGTTCTTTGCCTGATTGCCTCTATCTCTCAACGAAACAATGGTTGGTTCATATTTCTCGCACCTACACAATCTTCTAATCACGGTTTCCGACTCGTGTATTTTGACTCGATTGCATGTCTGACTCAGTGATTTGAGTTCGTCGGAGACCGAGTTAAGATTTTCCTCGCACTCTAGGTATCTTTCTCCACTTGCGTAAATTGTGTTATCGATCGTTGTTTCAATCTCTTCTCTGTTCCAAATTTGTTATTACTCTTGAGTTACATTCTCGAATTCGATTAGGGGTACGCGAAATTTTGGATTTTTATTACAAAATGCTTCTGAATTGGTTTAGGACAAGTCACTGTGTTTAATGGAGAAGAGTAGAGTTTGGTCTTGTCTAGATTACTCGAAATTGAGAAGACTATATTCTTCCATTATGATTCTGTTAATCAAATCTCTCTGCTTTGGATCGAAGTTGAACATGTTACGTTTTATGTCTTCTCAAACTATATGGGATGAGCTACAAAAACCAGGCTTATGCTTCTGCTCCTGTCAAGTTCCTGAACAATGACAGACGGTTTTGTCCTTAGGTTTATGATATTTTCGTATGATTTTGTACTAGATTGTATTGGCTGTTCAATGCCTATTTGTGATTTAGAATTATCAATTCTTCAGTTACTATTAGCTTCACTGTTCTTGATGGGTATGAATGTATATGGTAAATGAGTTAGTTTGAGACGTTGGAGAGCTGTTAGTATCGGATAAGTACTTCGTTTAGCTGTTTTGTTTGATCGCATGTGTATGAACACATTTGTATATGTTTGCACAGTTAATGAAAGAGTTTTACATATCAACGAACTCAAATATAGTATCAGAGAACCAATCTCTCTCTTTTCTCTTCCATTTGCACACTTTTCCTTTCGAATAAAAAAAATGGGTCATGGATTCATTTTTTCCAGAGCTCGACTATGTTTTGGATGTATGCTGATTTATGCTGCATTATAGTTATTCTCCTTAATGGATGCTTTTTGGTTTGATCCTGAAAACAGGAGATGCTGGGAAACGCTTTAACCTCACCTTTGGCAACATTGGGTTCTGCCAAATGCTTCCGTCACTGTACAGTATATAACATATCTCCTAAAGAACAAATTATTGGTTATACATTCATGGTCTTTTCTGAAATCTCATGGTACATACATACATTGCTTTTGTTTTGCAGTCCGATCTTGTAACATACAATAATGTTTTACCGTTGAGCCTGAACTCGTCGTATCATGGTGTGATTGGAGGAGTAAGGACATCTCTTGTTTCGCAAAACAAGTGGATAGTTGTTTGTTCAACAACACAGGTGGAAACCTCTAATGAAGATCCAAAGACATGGGAAGAATGCAAAGAAGCTTTGTCATGTTTTGATTTCAGTGTAGAGGAGAAAGACAAGATACTAGGAAAAGCGTTTGGTCATGTCCACTCGCCGTACTGGACCGAAGAACGAGTGAAAGAGAATCCAAAAGTGGAAAATTTGAATCAAATACTAGATTTCCTTAGAAGTCTCGGTTTATCTGACGAAGATCTGCACAAGGTGATGAAGAAATTCCCAGAAGTACTCGGTTGCAGCCTAGAAGAGGAGATGAAACCCAATATACGGATTTTGGAAAACCAATGGGGGATTTCCGGTAAGCAACTACGAAATCTGTTGCTTCGGAATCCAAAAGTGTTGGGATACAATGTGGATTGTAAAGGAGATTGTATTGCTCAATGCACTCGGTGTTGGGTTCGGTTTTAGTCAATTCTTCAAGCTGACTGATCGTTGATATTTTACCTATTTTGAGTGTTAGCTTTGAATTAGAGCAAAAGCTGAGTTGTATCTAGTCCTCCTGCTACTTTGAATTAGAGCAAAATACTGGCCGTACTGCTACTTTGTGTATATCAATTTAGTGCCCTTCATACTTCTCCAATCCTGAGAATGTTGGCACATGTACTGGAGTAATCATCAACTCCATCTTAGTTCCCTGCATAAGAAAAAGCATCACCAAAGTATTGATTGTCAGATCCATGTTACTGCATGTAAAAACATAAAACCTTAGTGAATATCTTTTACCGCTTCATCTACTAATACGTAGGACCGGTAAGGAACTTCATTGAAAACAGAGTAAGAGTAGGCACAGAGAATCTTGAATTTAAAACGCCAATCTGTTTTGCTTCTATTGGATCTTTCATTGGCTTCAGCTAGAAGGTTGTAAGCATCCATCAGGTTTTTTTGATTTGTTGTGAGTTTTGTGTGGTTTTTATTTTTGATATCTTTTTTTTTGTGTTGCAGAGATAAAAGTAGTGAAGAAACGACTTCTTCTATGGAGGTGGAGTGACTTTTCAAAAAAAAACGGAATGACTTTAATAGACAGGAAACGGAAAAGACGGGAAACGAAAAGACTGGAGGTGACTTTTCAAAAAAAAAAAAAAAAGCGGTTCAGCGTACATGGTTATTTAATGTTTTGTTTTTAGGGTTTACAGACTTCACTAAAGAAGTCTATTAACGAAGTCACCAAATGAAGTCTGAAAATGATAGTGATATATCATGGTTTTTACCCGTTTTTAGCCATGATATAGGTCTTGTTTTCAGAGTCTTTCTAGTGTTTTTATAGTCTTTTTGAGTCTTTTCAGGTTTTGGCACGTTTGGAGCATAATTGGAGATATTGGAGTATTCTGGAGCTTTTTGGCATCCGTTGAATAACTTCCCACCGTTGGATTGAGCTCAAATTTGGATACAAGACAGATCAATAGATTAGCTTTCATTTGGAAATGCTTTGAGGCCATTCTAACGGTGCGATCAAAAATTATGCCAGTTTTTGTGAAGACAGTTCAGTCTGGTGAGCACAGAGTCCTGGTGTCGACCGACACCAACCCATTATCGATCGACACCGACTGCAGGAAAAGAAAACACGTGATTTTACAAGTTTGAAGATTCTGCAACTTGGCCCAGAAGATTCTATTATTTACAATTAAGCCCAGAACGTGTTTTAGCATTATATTTAGGGTTTTTAGCCACTTTTAGAAGAGACTAGATTTTATTCCTTATTTGGGTTTTGAGAAAGGGAGAGAAGTTATTCATGATGTTTGCTTCATTCACCATGTCTGAGTAGATTCCTTGTTAGGTTTAGGGTTATTCAAAGGTGTTTGATGAATTGTTAGGTTGATCTGAATTGATAGGAGAAATTCAATAGAGTTCTTCATCTAGACTTGTGATTACTGCTTATTCTAGCTTCATGACCTAGAATCTGATCTTAGGTTGTTTGATTGGCACAAAAGTGTGATTGATTGCCTGAACTAGTGTTAGATGAGCAAAAGACCTATTCACAAAGAAATTTGGTTTATGATTTTGTGAACAATTGAACCTGATCATTATTGCTTGTTTGAATTCATAGGATTTGCAAAGAAATTTGGAATTCTAGGTTTAGACATAGATAATCTTCGCAGCGACGGTTGGTTGATTTTACATTTGTGTTTCAAGTTCAAGAACATTGCTTAATATCCTCCTGACATTCTATTTGATCTGCAATTCTGATTTACCGGAGAATTTCCCTAGGCTTAGCGTTTTTTCTCCATTGAATTTCACAACTTTTATATTCTGCTGTTTATTTCCTGCATTACTTTGTTCGCTTAGCTTAATTCGAATTCTATATTCTATTGAGTGATTTCTTGAGTCTTTGTGGTTCGACCCCTACTATACTGCAGCTACTGCTTTAGTACTTTTAGGGTATTATATTTGAGCATTTCAAATTTTGGCGCCTTTTCCTGTGACTCTAAATTCTTCATTAGATTTTAGATTAGATTTTCGACTAAGTTTTTCTGTATCTATCGATACCCAGCTGGTATCGGTCGATACTCGTCATAATTTTTTTTTATCTATTTTTGTTACTTACGTGTTTTGACTTTTGTGTTTCAGGTGTATGCCTAATCGCGAAACCAAGAGAAACAAGAACACTCAGCTAGTAAATCTTTGCAACGAGGAACTAGCACTTTTGGAACGCACAAAAAGGAGAACAAAGAGGCTAGCAGAGATGAACAATCGAGTGATTTTGGTTCGTGATGATGCTGGAGCTTTGAGAGACCATGAGGGTCAATTGTGCAATGAGAGGGGATAAAGACTTGATGGAGATGGAAACATCATTGTCCCTCTAGCTGTTGTGAATGTTGGGAATGATGTGGTTTATCGTGGTAGGACAATTGGTGAGTACAACAGGCCTGATCAGTTCTACGCCAATCGAGCAACAATTCGTGTTCCTGCATTTCAAAGGAATGACTTTGAACTCAAACCTGCATACTTCACTTTTGTGGGTCAGCATCTTTTTCATGGTCTTCCTCATGAACACCCTATGGATCACATTGAGAGGTTTGAGGACTTGGTCACTAGCATCAAGTACAATGGAGTGTCCTATGATTTCCTCTTCTGTAAGCTTTTCCCATACTCTATTGCTGGGGATGCAGCTTACTGGCTGAAGCAGTTGCCTCCGGGATCGCTGAGCACCTGGGAAGAGACGAAGAACGCATTTCTGAACAACTTCTATGACGATGCGAGATCCGAGGAGTTGAGGAACAAGATCTCCCTGTTTTCTCAGGGAGCAACAGAGGCATTTAAGGCTGCTTGGGTGAGATTAAGATCCTATCAGAGATATTATCCACATCACGGGTTCTCACAGGTTCAATTACCGGGTATTTTCTTCTGAGGGATCGATTGGAGGTATCAGATGGCTCTAGATGCCGCGAGTAATGGGAATTTCAACACCAGGTATCCTGACGATGCTTATGTGCTTATTGAGAACTTGGCATCTAGCAATAGCACCAAGAATGCAGACTTTAAGCGGAAGAAGCAGGCTGATAATTTGGATGGATCGCAGATTGTTGAGGTTCAAGCCAAGCTGGATTCAGTGCACAATCTCCTGATGGGTAAGACGAAGAAGGCTGTACACTTTGCTGATGAGGTTAAGAATTTCGAAAAAGATGAAGTGGAAGACGTTAACTACATTGGTGGTGCTGGTTTTCAAGGTCAGAGATTTCAATACCAGCAGAACAACAAACCAGCTGGTTTTGGAACAAATCAGTATCTATAGAAACCGATGCAGAGCAGCGATTACACTCGCACCTTCGGGAGTTCATCTTACCAGACTCCGTCTCCTAAGACTCAGGAAAGCAAGGTTGAATCCATGCTTGAACAGATTCTTGAGGGACAGCAGAAGATGACAGTGGATTTTAATAGGAAGATGGATGCCATGCACACAGATCTGAATGGGAAAATTGAGGCTCTCAACATTCATCAGAAGATGCTGGAAACTCAAATAGCTCAGACTTCAACAGCTGCCAAGGGAAAGATGGTTCATGCACATAATGAACATGTCAATGCAATCACCACCAGAGGTGATTTTGAACCTGATACGTCACTGTCGACCGACACCACCCAGTGTCGATCGACACCACCCTATGTCGATCAACACCACCCAGTGTCAATCGACACCAGTGCATATACTTTCATCGAGCGACACCACTACCTGTGTCGATCGACACCAATCTGGTATAGATCGACACTCTTCTCAGTCTCGTTTAAATTTTTAGCTCAGTCTGGTGTCGATCGACACCCCCTGCAGACTGAGCTAAAAATTTAAAAAACAACGAGGATTTTTGAGGAACGTTTCTACAAGCCTAAAGTGCCATATCCTTTGCCACCTAGACATCTCATAAACCCCATCACTGCAGAAAAGTTGCTTGCTTTTGAGAAGATGGTGAGGAAAGTTCCTTATAACATCTCATTTGAAGAAGCGGTGGAAAATCGCCCTCTGCTTGGTTACTTCCGCGATTGCAGAGAAACTGAGGAAGAGATGAAGGCACTCTTCATCAAGGCAAGACGTACACCACCTCCAATGAAGTAGTTGAGCAAAAAGGAAGACCCATGAAAATTTTCAGTTCCATGCTCTATCTCTGGAGTTGAATTCAAAGAGTCTCTCGTTGACTCAGGGTCTAGCGTCAATGTCATATCAAGGGCAATTGCAGAGAGATTGAGAGCTGATATTCGATCTCCTAAGACGCCTCTTACATTCGCGAACTCTTCCACCTCGCTCCCATACGGTACAATCCCTGATTTGCTCGTTAAAGTAGGAGATTGTCTGGTTCCTACTGATTTTCAGGTTGTGGAAATGAGTGCAAGATCTAGTACACCTTTGATTCTTGGAAGACCGTTTATGGCTACAGCTGGTGTGATTATGGACACACCCAGTAGGCAAATCTCGCTCTCCTACATTGACAAAGAGGTCTACTACAAAGCCATTCCTACTAGAGGAGCTCCCACACATGTCTCTTGCATCACTATTGTCATAGGAGAGACGTTGGTGATTGATCTGTTGGACGAGCCTTATGATGCACCAACTATCATATATGTTTTAGATGGCCCTTCTATCATCACCAAGAAAGACATCAAAACAGCTACGACAAACAAAGAAAGTGCAGAACAAAGGAGTCAAGGGTGTTACCCATGTAACTTTAACCCCGCAGAAGTGTGATGGAAATACGATTGAATATAAGGTGAAGTGCAAGGGAACCTCGAAACCATTCTCTAAGGTTAGAGTTATCTTCCCTTCAGAGCTGAAAGAGAAAGGAAAGGATGTTGTGGAGGGTATGTTGAGCAGAACTCTGAAGCTGCAGATGTCTGGTTGTGGAGCTTACTTCGGGGTTAGTTCTCAACCATATCCTGACTGATAGTTGAGCCCCGACACGGTCAAGCTAATGACATTAAACAAGCGCTTAGTGGGAGGCAACCCACTGGTAAGTCTGTATATAAGTTCTTTTATTTCTTTTGTTTTTGTGTTTTTGGTTTTGTGTCTTGTGTTTTGCATGAATCAGCAACTAAGGAGCGATGAAAAGGAGTCCCTGTGTCGACCAACGTCTGGTATCGATCGATACTAGTGCTGTGTCGATCGACACTCATCACCATCTCGGGTAACTTCTTCGATTTTCCCCAATTAACACAGTTTTTTTTTGTTTCTTTTGCCAACTCTAGACTAGATAACACTGAGGTCAGTGTTGTTTAAGTCTGGGGGAGGTAGTCGCTGACATTGTGCTTGTTTTTCTTAGAGTCAAGTCGTTTTTGAGTCAAAATTTGTTTTATTGAGTCAAAACCTGTTGGAGATTATGATATTTTTCTTGAATCTATTGTTCTGACCTTGCTTTTGAGTGATCAGTGTTACAGAATCAGTTCTATATCGACTAATGAAAAATCCAAAGACTGACCAGTTGACTAGAAGACACTCATGTCTCCAGCAGAGTCCTTCCAAAGCCTGAGCCAAATTATTGCACTTCATCATTGTGGTTAGTGTTTATAGAGCTTGATTCATCATTCATATATGACAAAGGAACCCATGTGTTTGAAAATAATGGTATACCTCACCCTTGACACACGTTGGTAAATAAGATGCATAAAAGATGAGATGATTTCCGCTGAGTAGAGGGCTAGGAAAATTTCCAGTGATCCCATTATTCTATTTGGATAAGGAATGATCACACAAAGGTTGGAAGCGAGGGATAGGAACATTTCCCGGGACCCCATTATTCGTCTAAAGCCTTTGATACATTGAGAGGGGAGAACCAGGGATTCAGTGGCAAACACCATCAATACTCGCGTCTCAAACCTTGATTTGTATATGCGAAGCTAATAAAAATAAAGAGAACATAAAAAGAGATAAGTCTGGGGGAAAGAAAAACAATACCAAAAGTGTGTAATTTGGGTGGTTCTTTTGTCATGATATTGTATGAGGAAGAGTCTAGAAGGTTCTTGAACATTGGCTGCAGTGATGAAACTGGCGATAAAGGTTTGGTTGGATGATGCTGTGAGATAATGTGTGGAGTCTGGGAAGCTGCGAATGTCTACGGAGAAGTACATGGTGGTTAGATTTGGAACTGGTTAGGTGATATTTGTAAAGCTTGGGAAAATGGTCATTGTAATGTTCCAAGAACAGGTGAGTCTCACTGTTTTCAAACCTCTTCCTCTGGTTTAGTTTTCTGTTTGCTTGAGGGCAAGCAAAGGCTAAGTCTGGGGGAGTTGATATATCATGGTTTTTACCCGTTTTTAGCCATGATATAGGTCTTGTTTTTAGAGTCTTTCTAGTGTTTTTGTAGTCTTTTTGAGTCTTTTCAGGTTTTGGCACGTTTGGAGCATAATTGGAGATATTGGAGCATTCTGGAGCTTTTTGGCATCCGTTAAATAATTTTCCACCATTGGATTGAGCTCAAATTTGGATACAAGACAGATCAATGGATTAGCTTTCATTTGGAAGTGGTTTGAGACCATTCTAATGGTGCGATCAAAAGTTATGCCAGTTTTTGTGAAGACAGTTCAGTCTGGCGAGCATAGAGTCCTGATGTCGACCGACACCAACCCAGTATCGATCGACACCGACTGCAGGAAAAGAAAACACGTGATTTTACAAGTTTGAAGATTCTGCAACTTGGCGTAGAAGATTCTATTATTTACAATTAAGCCCAGAACGTGTTTTAGCATTATATTTAGGGTTTTTAACCACTTTAAGAGGAGACTGGATTTTATCATTATTCGGGTTTTGAGAGAGGGAGAGAAGTCATAAACTCTGTTCCTGAGAGAGAAGATTTCGAACCCTTGTTACTCTTTACTCTACCCTTTTATGCAATCTATTTTATTCATGATGTTTGCTTCATTCACCATGTCTGAGTAGATTCCTTGTTAGGTTTAGGGTTATTCAAAGGTGTTTGATGAATTGTTAGGTTGATCTGAATTGATAGGAGAAATTCAATAGAGTTCTTCATCTAGACTTGTGATTACTACTTATTCTAGCTTCATGACCTAGAATATGATCTTAGGTTGTTTGATTGGCACGAAAGTGTGATTGATTGCCTGAACTAGTGTTATATGAGCAAAAGACCTATTCACAAAGAAATTTGGTTTAGGAGTTTGTGAACAATTGAACCTGATCATTAATGCTTGTTTGAACTCATAGGATTTGCAGAGAAATTTGGAATTCTAGGTTTAGACATAGATAATCTTCGCAGCGACGGTTTGTTGATTTTACATTTGTGTTTCAAGTTCAAGAACAATGCTTAATATCCTCCTGACACTCTATTTGATCTGAAATTCTGATTTATTGGAGAATTTCCCTAGGCTTAGCGTTTTTGCTCCATTGAATTTCACAACTATTATATTATGCTGTTTATTTCCTGCATTACTTTGTTCGCTTAGCTTAATTCGAATTTTATATTCTATTGAGTGATTTCTTGAGTCTTTGTGGTTCGACCCCTACTATACTGCAGCTACTGCTTTAGTACTTTTAGGGTATTATATTTGAGCATATCAGATAGACTATAGACTTCATGCACAGACTGCACACGCAGACTTCATCCAGAGACTTCATGCTCATGCTCAATCATTATGTCTGTTCAATAATGGCTTTGGGACATCGGAAAGGGCAAAGACGAAGTCATTATGAATGGACTCAAAACCCAAGGTGATTCAGTGTATCTACTTAGTAATTCAATGTTTTGTTAATCATTATAATAAATTTAGGGTTTACAGACTTCTTTGGTGAAGTCTGCTAAGAGACTTCGTCTGTGAAGTATGACAAACCAACTTATCAGACTTTGTTAGAGAAGTCTAATTTCGAAAACTTTCAAAAAAACTTTGGGTTAAATCTTTTTGGGCAAAAAATTACATTTACTAAACAAGAGATAAAATAGAAATTACAATAGTTAATTTGGATTAAAAAAAAATCTCCATCACTCTCTTTCTCCTCTGAATCACCAAACGTCGCCGGTAATCTCTAAACGTCGACACTCTATCTCGTTCTCCTACGATCGTCGCCATCGTAGATAATCGATATTCTTTCCTGCGGGAAAACACCAAACTCTATCTTTATAGGGTTTGCTCGTCGTCGTCGTCGACAAAACGCCGACTTTCTCTCCTGACCCTATCTGAGACGTAACCGTCGACTAGTTGCTATTTATCACCAAACGACGACTTCCTCTCCTCACTCTTTCATCAAACCGTCGCTGTGGACTAGGAGTTCTCGCCGGAAAATCACCATACGATGACACCCTCTCTACGACGACACTTTCTATCTACCCTTTCTCTGAACCGTTTCTTTTTTTTTTGTATAAATTCCATCTTTTATTTGATTCGCAGATCTGAGAATTACAACCGTCGAGACACATCTTCAATCTTTAATCATCTTCAAATTCCATTTCAATTTAAAGCCTAATTGGTTCAACCGCATCGGGTGCAGTTGCGGTTGTGGGAGTTTGCGGAAGCGGACGGTTGCGGTTTCTAGCGTTACTATGCGTTTTGAACGACTGGTTTAGCGTTTGAAAATAATTGTGTTTGCGGGAGGTTTACGACTGTTAACCAGTGGTTACATCAGCGGTTAGATAAAAAATAACCAAGATAAATATAATATATTATTATAAAAAGGTATAAAAACACAAAAAATTATATTGTTATGATAAAATATAAAAATATTGAACATGAATAATTAAAAACCATAATTAAAGTAGTTGATAATTATTCAAAACCAATAAATTTTATAGTGAAATTCTTATTAATTATGCATTTGATTCATCACTAAAAATTATGCTACTTTTACTGACATCTTGATTGTCTTTGTAAATGTAATAGAGTTTCTTCAACGAATTCAAACGAATTTTGGCTCGACTCCAACACAAATCAATTCCAAACTGGTCGTAAATATTCTTAAGAATATTTTTTGAAGTTCACTTAGAAGCCATAATTTTAATTGAGAAAAACAAAAAAGAGAGAATAGGGTCAGAAAAAAAATAATTAGGGTTTGAGAACAGAGAACCTGATTATATATATATATATATATAGGGGCAAATAAATAATTTTAATTTTTTTTCTAACTCTAGCGATGATTTTTTTTTAATTTTTTTAGTTTTTTTAATTACCCAACTGCAACCGTCCGTAACCGCAAACGCTTGCGGGAAGCAGCTTTTAAAATCTGATGGTTTAGAGCGGTTGAGAGTGGTTTGGTGCGTTTGCGGGTGGTAGCGGGAGAACTAATCATCACCTTAGGGCTTGACTGGTTTAACTGCAGCGGGTGCGATTGCGTTTGCGGGAGTTTGCGGAAGCGGGCGGTTGCGGTTTCTAGCGTTACTAAGCGTTTTGAATGACTGGTTTAACATTTGCAAATGACTGTGTTTGCGGGAGGTTGGTTTAACATTTGCAAATGACTGTGTTTGCGGGAGGTTTACGACTGGTTAACCAGCGGGTGCATCAGAGGTTAGATAAAAAATAACAAAGATAAATATAATATATTATTATAAAAATATATAAAAACACAAAAATTATATTGTTATAATAAAATAGAAAAATATTGAACACGATTAATAATTTAAAACCATAACTAAAGTACTTAATAATTATTCAAAACCAAGAAATTTTATAGTGGAATTCTTATTAATTATGCATTTGGTTCATCACTAAAAATTGTATCAAGTGATGTGACAAAGTTAAAAAAATGTGCTTGAATTCGTAGATCTTCCCGATTGCTTTTATAAATATTATAAAGTTCCTTCAATGAATACAAACGACTTTTGCCTCGACTCCAACTCAAATCAATTCCAAACTGGTCATAAATATTCTTAAAAATATTTTTTGAAGTTCACTTAAAAGTCATAATTATAATAGAGGAAAACAAAATAGAAATGATAAGGTTAAAAAAAATATTTAAGGTTTGAGAACAGAGAACGTGATTCAATATATATATATATAGGAGTAAATATATAATTTTAATATTATTTCTAACTCCAGTGATGATTTGTTTTTAAAAAAAATTTAGTTTTTTTTTAATCACCCAACCGCAACCGCCCGCAACTGCAAATGCTTGCGGGAAACAGCTTTTGAAATCTGGCGATTTAGAGCGGTTAAGAGCGGTTCAAAGCGGGTTCCTTGATTGTTTTCAATCGCTAACAACCGCTACTACTCGCAAATGCTGTGTTTGCGGGTAGTAGCGGGAGAACCAATTATCACCTTAGTCTCTTCGTCTTTCCCTTTTCTGATCTCGGATTTATAGTTACTAGAGTGTACGAGGACCAAATAGCACCTGATCCTTTAATTTCTTTGAAACGGTGGGGTTTATTATTTTTATGTTAATTATCTTTTAGACTTCGTGTGTTTCTAATTATAATTATCGTATATTTTTAATATTATATTTTTTTATTATTTTCTTAATTTTTAATCCAAAACTCTAACCCACAAACCCTAAACCCTAAACTATTATCTATGATTGGAACCTTGAATTTGTTAAATGAAATGCAAAGTTAGAAAACCACAAAAATACAAAAAAGAACTGGTCATAATTATATAAGTTAAAAGTTTCAAAAAGAGATTTCAAAAGTAGATTTCGCATAGAGACTTCATATGGGGACTCAAATACCTAGTTAGACAATCTCCAAGAGACTTCAAGAGTATACTTCATCTAGAGACTTGATCTTCGTACTGAACATCCTATTAGAGACTTCTCCGGGAGACTTCAAGTGCATACTTCAACTGAATATTTCATTTGGGTACTGAACTCCTAGTTAAAGATTTCTCCGGGAGACTTCAAGTGCAGACTTCATCAGCGTACTGAACTCCTAGTTAAAGACTTTTTTGGGAGACTTCAAGAGCAGACTTCTACTTTCCCTCAACTTTGAAACTCTTAAGTAACATAAAAAACACAGTTCCCTCAAAAATGGCCTGAGCAATATAAATATAGATCAATAATCATAACCAAAGATTTAACTTACATAGTTATCACGAGTATGTCCAGGTTGCCTGCATTTTAAACAACTATATTGCTTGTGAGCCTTTCGCGGTTTTGCCATAGTCTTTCTTGCAATTTAAAGGCATGTTTGCCACCTTGACTTGTTCTGCCTTCCAGGAGGACGCCGGACTAGTGGGGGGAAAACCTTGACAAACTCTGGCTCTTTGATATTAACAGTTTTGAGGAAAATGTTGCTTGCGTCCGTCGCATATAAATATTCCTTTGTGTATGACGGGCATACGAGGACGGTCACATCCATTTTAAGCTCAGGAACAGCAGCAATAGCATGTGAGCAAAGTATTTTCTCAACATCATACACACCACATCCACATGTTCGATGTTGGAAATCAACGATACAATCTCTTTGTCCTCCCGTCACGCGAAATTGCCAACCGTCTATGCATTCAACAATCATCTGGTCAGCATAATGCTCACGAATAGTTAGCAAATTCAACTCCCTTGCTATGTTTTGTTGTGAGACTAATAACGTCTTCTCGCCTTTTAAAATACCATCTTCCTAGCTTCTCTCGTATGAATTCCAAAAGAAATGGTATGGGAAATTCAGCAATGTTGCTCGTTTGTATGTTGTATCGTTCTCCTGGAAAGTGAACGCGGGCCCATATATTCAAATATGCGTTCTCCAAGTAAGCTGCAAACTCAGGCTTCGTCTCCAGTAAGGCGTCCATGTATCTGTTATAATCATAATGCGTATATGCATACACAACGCCTCTCATCAAGTACATAAGATGCTTTCCCTTGTACTTCGTGAGTATGTTATTCTGTAGGTGATAATAACATATCCTTTTTGTTGCCCATGGCATAACAGTTTCAAACAACTAGTTAGACACTTCTCCAAGAGACATCAAGAGTATACTTCACCTGGAGACTTCATCTTCATACTGAACACCCAATTAGAGACTTCTCCGAGAGACTTCAAGTGCAAACTTCAACTGAAGATTTCATCTGCGTACTGAACTCCTAGTTAAAGACTTCTCCGGGAGACTTCATGTGCAGACTTCTACTGGAGATTTCATCAGCGTACTGAACTCCTAGTTAAAGACTTCTCTGGGAGACTTCAAGACCAGACTTCTACTTTCTCTCAATTTTGAAACTCTTAAGTAACATAAAAAACATAGTCCCCTCAAAAATGCCCTGAGATCAATAATCACAACCAAAGATTTAACTTACACAGTTATCGCGAGTATGCCCAGGTTGCCTTGCCTGCATGTTGAACAACTATATTGCTTGTGAGCCTTCCGCGGTTTTGGCGTAGTCTTTCTTGTGATTTTAATCCACGTTTGCCACCTTGACTTCTTCTGCCTTCCAGGAAGATGCCGGACTAGTGGAGGGAAAACCTTGACAAACTCGGGCTCTTTGATATTGACAGGTTTGGGGAAAATGTTGTTTGCGTAAGTCGTGTACAAATATTCCTTTGTGTATGATGGGCATACGAGGGTGGCAACATCCATTTTAAGCTCAGGAGCAGCAACAATAGCATGCGAGCAAGGTATTTTCTCAACATTATACACACCACATCCACATGTCCTCCCGTCACGTGGAATCGCCAACAATCTATGCGTTTGACCGTCATAGCGTTTTCTCGCCTTTTAAAAAACCATCTTCCTAGCTTCTCTCGTATGAATTCCAAAAGAAATAGTATGGGAAATCCTCGAGCTGGCTTAAGGGCAGAGTTTATAGATTCAGCGATGTTGCTTGTTTGTATGTTGTATCGTTCTCCTGGAAAGTGAACGCGAGCCGATAGATTCACATCTGCGTTCTCCAAGTAAGCTGCAACCTCGAGCTTCGTCTCCCGTAAGGTGTCCATGTATCTGTTAAAATCATAATGCGTATATATCTATACGCAGCGCCTCTCACCAAGTACAAAAAATGATTTCCGTTGTACTTCGTGACTATGTTATTCTGTAGGTGATAAAAAAATATCCCTCTTGTTTCCCATCGCATAACAGTTTCAATGGCATTCTTAATCGAGGTGTGCCTGTCGGACACTATGACCAAAAGAAATTGATCGGAGACACATTCACTCAACTTGGTGAAAAACCATTGCCATGATTCATCATTTTCAGAGTCTACAATAGCAAAAGCTAGCGGGAATATTTAGAAATTCCCGTTCTGGCTGCAAGTCACTAGTAGAACACCGCCATACTTTTCCGGTAGATGACACCCATCCACTACCATAACTCTTCTCAGAAACTGAAAACCTGTAATAGAGGCTCCAAGGGCCATAAACAGATATTTGAATCTGTTTTGATCATCAACCACTAGATCAGTGATGTTTCTGGGATTGGCTAGCCTGATGCGATAGAGATAAGTTGGCATCTTCTCATATCCATCTTTCGTTGTTCCCCTCACCAATTGTTGTGCAAATATTAAAGCTCTATTGGAAGTGGTATATTTCATCTGGATACCATATTTATTCTTCATTGCAGATCTAATAATCTTTGGCGTTACTCCATCGATTGTTTCCATTCATCATAAAACAGCTTAGCAATATATCTCGGAGCATGACGTTTACGCAGAGAAATTCGGTCCGCCACATTGCAAGTATGATCTTTTTGTACAAGGTAACCCAAAACCTTTTTGGTTCGTTTTTCACAGCCGCTCTAACCCTCCAATTGCACCCTTTCACTCCTCAAATGGCTACAAAAAACTTTTGTGTAGACTTATGCACTTTGAACGTGAATTTTAACATTATCGCCGTCAATCATTGCTTGGATACAAACGCATCCTTTGTAGGAAAACTCCAGCCGTGTAGATACCGTATGACCTTGTCATGTTGGATCTTGAGCCTTCACCAACAAAGCCACCTTCCGCACCAGGAAACGTGTTATCATCATCATCATTTTCACTAACATCTTCATCCTTAACTTTCCCATACACAGTATAATCCTCAAGGTATTTGTCTTTAACCTCACCAGCATGAGATTCTTCCGCATAATCATTATCATCGTCGTCGTTGATGTTACCCTCACCACCATCATATATATCCATATATTTGTCTTCAAACTCTTCTGCATCGTCTTCAAGGTCTTCGTCAACACTTCCACCAGAAACCTCATTTCCACTAGCCATACCAAAACGACTCGAGACGCAAAGGCGTACAACATGCGTTTTACATTTCTCAACCAAGGACCGCACTTGTCTATCATATGAGACATGCATAGGTGGTGTAGGACAATCCGTGTCCGTTAGTTGCAACATTGAATCCGACAACGAGTAAGTTAACTTGACGAACTCGATGTTCTTGTCCAGCTCATAGTCTGCTTGTACCATCTTAATGAGTTCACGGTGTGTACAAGAATCACTCAAGAAGAACATTCTCCCTCCTTTGGGATTATCCACCTCAAAATGCCACTTACAGTCTCTCATTACCAATTCTCCATAGATAGCAGGTACTTGAACCATATCCTGGAAAAATATTTGAAACAAATGCAAACTATTAGTTTGACAGTAGATTTCAAAGGTGAAGTCTGTTGATAAATAATTATCAGAAATTCATAAAATTGATTTAAGATAGAATATAAGACATTGAGATGTGAAATTCATACATAAACAACAACAATAACTAATACACATAAAAAAATTAAAAGCTTAAAAATAAAAATTATATATGATACAAATACATTTTTTAAAAAGTTAGTGTAAGAGACTGCTCAAACGAAGTCTCCGGAGAGACATCCTCTGTGAAGTCTAAAGTTTATAAGCTAAACACTTAATAAGTTAAGAAAAAAGATATAAAAATAATTATGCGATAAAAATAGTTCAAATTTTTAAAACATCAAAAGTCATACGTAACACACATGTTAGGACAAGAAAATAAAATAACTAATTACGAATAAGCTAAACTTTCATTTTTACTAAAATTATCATTAGAGACTTCAGAGGCGAAGTCTCTTAGTAGACTTCTTGGATGAAGTCTGTTTCGCTATCTAATGGAGACTGTGCCCAAGAAGTCTGAAGCAGGGGTTTAGTTTTGCAATTGACCAGCGTTTGACTTTTTTAACAGACTTCACAGGCGAAGTCTCCTACACAAGGAGACTTCTTTAGAGAAGTCTATACCAGTTTAGGGTCTGGTTTTGCAATTGCCATAGTTTTGACTTTTTCAGTAGATTTCATCTAGTAAGTCTCTTTGGTAAGAGACTTCGCTTGTGAAGTCTATTACGTAATTATACTTCCATGATGAAGTCTTTTTGTCTTCAGAGATTTCTTCGGCGAAGTCTACCCATAAAGTAGGGTCTAGTTTTGCAATTGACCACGTTTGACTTTTACATGAGACTTCGTCTGAGAAGTCTGTGTAGAAAAAATGTTACTTTTACAATTGACCAAAAATTTTGATTTTTTTAAATTCCAGAGTTTCCGATGGTTGTAGACTTCATTCGAGAAGTCTACCAATAGTCAATGTTTTGGAATTTCGGTCAAATTGAAAACTAACCCTTTTTTCACACAGACTTCACATATGAAGTCTTGATAAAAAGTCTTCGTTCTGGTCAATTACAAAACTAACCTTCCTTTTTCGCAGACTTCACAGAAGAAGTCATTGTACAAAGTCAAACTTACAGTTAATTACAAAACTAGACCCCTTGTAAGCAGACTTCGAATGTGAAGTCTTAACACCATTTTTTTGTTTTCAAAGGAGAACTTCAGACTTCATCGTGATTTCATGTGAAGTCTGAGACCCAAACAGTCAAAACTAACCTCCAGTTGATTATTGAGACTCCACCCATGAAGTCTGCCTTCCGGAAAATCGGAAAAAAGGAAGCAAAAATTACCAAGATTCGGTTTGAGCTTGTTTTAAGCTTTTTAAATGGCCAAGAACTGATCACGCCACCAATACCCAAGCAACCCAGACGTTATTATGCCCATATCTTAGTGAATCGCAAGATATATAGATGGTAAATATTGAAAACGAGATTATAGAGTTAAATAGTTGAAATAAGAGAGGAGATCGACAAAAATGAAGCTTTTAACTTAGTTTTAGAGTATTAACATCTCTTAATTCGGTTGTTTGAAACATTTAGAGCTCATTTTTTTTTGTAATGGTGGTTGGGAACTATTGGAGGCGATGGCATTTTCGTTATTACGTGAGAATCTTTAGGTTATTATTTTTCAAACCTAGCCACCAGTATTCACAGGCTAAGTGTGCGCTAAGTATTTTTGTGAAAAAAGAATCTTGAAAGGATATTTTAAGGCATTTTGAAAGAAAAGAGAAGAGGGGTTTAGTTTTAGAATTGACTTCAAATAAGAGTCTAGTTTAGCAAGAAGCCCTTTTTTTTTTCTTAAACATTATTGATTTCCTCATAAACCATTTTGAAATATTGTACTCTCTTCGTATCACCTTAAGTTACACATACTACGAAAATATGTAAATTTTTATTTAATTTATCTGTTTTACTTAGTGATGTGATCCTAATGGAGAGGATCGAACTGCCCTAGGATGAACTTTGTGGAGTTGTGTGTTTTCGGATGGGGAATGGCTTGGAGTCTCCGAATGGATAGCTTTTGCGACTCACCCTACGGTTTGGGTATGGTTTTGGATAGGCTTTGCAAGCAACGGATTGCTTCAAAGGTTGTGGATTGAATGGTCTCACAAGGGTTGCGGAAGGCCCTTGATATTCCGTGGATCGAATGGTCTCACAAGAGATGCGGAAGGCTCTTGATATTCCTCAATCGATTCTCAAGGATATTACTCACCAAAAGAATCGAAAGTTTTGTTGAATATTACTCATCAACAAGATCTAGAGATTCAGAAAAGGTTTTTGATTAAAAGTCTAGATGAGTTCTCAAGAGAGTTCAAGAGAGAATATAAAGAAGAAAGAAGAGAGAGTCTTGGAACAAGCTCCAAGACACCTCGAAAATGACATAAAATTTAAATAAAGTTTGAATGATAAAAATGGCTCCTCCTCTTCACAATTTCGTGGCTTTGACATCCAAAGGGGCCATGGGTTTGATTTATTCAACAAATGGGCTATGGTGAAGTGAAACAATTGCCTCATTAAAAACCTTGTCAAGAAAACCCAATGGGACAAAACTTGACAAGGGAAAAAGAGTACAATTGAATCACTTACCCATTCATTGAATAGTTTGAATCAAAACCATTGTGGTTTGACTCACTTCTTCTCCATACTTGGTAGAGTGATCCGATTGATTCCATATTCCCTTAAGCAATCTTCCAACGGATTGTGTCACGCCAATGCCTTCTTTTATCCTTTGAAACTTAGCTCTCTTGGTTGCCAAAAATCCTCCATTGGCTTCATGTTTCTTGTCAGGTTCAAGCTCTCCTTCCTTGTTGCTGCTCAGGATCATATCATCCTTCCCCAGTTGAAAAGGATTTGACCTCAAATCCGAAAAATCTGCAAGGAAAAAGACTAAGTTAGGATCATTGAAGTTTAAAATCAGAATGTACTTACCTTGTGAGCTGGGCTTGAAGATGTTGGAGTTGGTCTGTGCTGATATTGGGAGTGGTGCAAGTTCTCTAGAGTTCACAAAGGCAGAATGACCATAGCTATCATCTTCTACCATTTCTTCGTGGACGTTTTGGTTTTTCTCGGATCCGGTTTGCAAGTTATGAGCCAACTTAAAATCTGTGTGTTCAAACAACAAAACACCACGTTTGTTAGTCTTAAAATATGTATTTTGTCTAGAGAACTTACCTGACCTATCAGTGATTTGATCATTTGGTCGTGTCTTTTGTTCAGCATGCTTCTTCTCGGCGGTAGGTGTAGTTGTCAAAGGTAGTTGAGACTTGTGGTGTGCTAACTGATTTTTGTCTTGATCAATCTCTTCTAAAGGTCCATTTGGTCGGTGAAAATGATCAGACCTGGAGATAAACTGTTGGTCCAACTCCTCTCTCAATCGAACCAAGTAGTTCACATGCTTATAAGAGGATTGATCAATTTGTTGAGAAATCGATTGGTTAAATTCTTTCTTGCCGGACCAGAAGTTGTGAATCGATCTAGATTTGGCTGAGGTTACTTTTGGTTCTTCTCCTTTGATTCCAGCCTTAGATATCTGCAAAGAAAAAGGTTTCGTACTCGGATTTGAAAGCTCCGGTGCATGGTTAGTTGAAATCGCGGGAGTTTGTTTTAAATCAATCAAAAAGCACTTCTTATTTTCCTTAGAAGAGTTAGGAGTTATACTTACAGCCTTTTTACCTTTGTGCTTGAGGAGAAGTTGATCTTGATAAATTTCGTGTGGTGACATTGGTATCAAGGTGATCTTCTTTCCGTCGTAGTTAAACGAATAGCGATTGTTGAAACCGTCATGAAGAACTCTTCGATCAAATTGCCACGGTCTTCCTAAAAGAATATGACTTGCTTCCATAGGTAGAACGTCACACAACACTTCGTCTTGATACTTGCCAATGGTTATAGGAACCGAAACTTGGCTTTTCACCTTCATCTCCTCATTGTTTAACCATTGAAGACTATAAGGCTTCGGATGCTCCTTCACGGACATATCAAGCTTCTTGACCATTGTTTCACTTGCCACGTTGGTGCAACTTCCTCCGTCTATGATAAGACTACACACCTTTCCTTGGACTTGGCATCGAGAGTGAAACAAGTTCTTCCTTTGCTCATGCTCGTCGGTTTTGATATTCATGTTCAAAGCTCTTTGAATTACTAGGAGCTCTCCTATCTCAGCAACTTCCTCATGCTCCTCGGATTCGTCATAGATGGCTTCTTCCCTCTCTTGAATATCTCCATTGTCCATTAAAACCATAATCCTTTGGTTCGGACATTCCTTCGCATAGTGTCCTTTGCCTTGACACTTGAAACATCTCACATCACGAGCCGTAGACGCTGAAGCTTCGTTTTTACCTTTGTAACTTTGAATAGGTGCGAACTGTTTAGGCTCGGTCGTGGGCTTGAAAATCTGCTTCTCATCACCTTGGTAGCTCGGTTTAGGAACTGATCCAGCACCGTGAGAAAGCCGAGAAGAGACACTTCTTCTTTTAATCTGTTTTTCCACCATAATCGCCTTATGTAACATCTCCTCTATGGTGGCATATGATTGCATCTCCATACGGTCTTGTAGCTCGCGGTTCATACCAGCTAGAAACCTTGCCATGGTGGCGTCACTTGTCTCGTCTACGTTTCCCTTCAGCATTAGTTTTTCCATTTCTTGGAAGTAGTCTTCCACTCCTCTATTCCCTTGAGATAGTCCTCTCAAACGTTGGTGAAGCTCTCGGTTGTAGTGAGATGGAACAAATCGTCTTCGCATTAGGTAGATCATTTCTTCCCACGTCTCAACGGGATTCTCTCGGTTGCGCCTCCGATTTGTCACAAGCTGATCCCACCAATCAATGGCATAGTCACAAAATTCAGTAGCAGCCAATCTCATTTTCTTTTGTGTGGAGAAGTTTTGGCAATCGAATACCAATTCTACTTTCTTTTCCCATTCGAGGAAGGCGTCCGGGTCATTCTTTCCGTAGAACGGCGGAATTCGTAGCTTCAATCCTCCTAAGTCATTATCATTTATTCTCCTGGCCGGTGGGTGTCTCGGTTGATTTTCTCCGGATGAGCTCCCACGGTCGTAAAAAGGATTGTCGTTTGCATCATATAGCCTTGGCCGATTCCTTTGATTTCTTGCCGGTGCGTGGTAACTTCTTCGACCAACGCTCTGATCAGACCTAATCCCATCAACTGTATTGACGTCTTGTTGTCTCTCTCGTCTTCTAGGTGTGCGTACTTCAAGAGCAGTCATACGGTCACGCATCTCATGTAGAAGTTGAGTGATGTCGTCGACTTTTTGGTTCATAGTGGACTCACGTTCACGTCTAGGCCTGGAATTCTCAGCTTCACTCTCTTCTTCCGACATATTATACCTCACAAAAGATCAAACAACTAGTGAGAGTATGCAAGATTGAAGGATAAATCAAGATTAATCAACTAGAACCCGAAATGACTGTTTTGTTTGATCGGACAGAATAAAATATCAAATCACGTTCAAAAATTCTGAAATCAATTTTAACAAATACTAGACTCTTCCTAGTTTCCAAATCAGTTGATTTCACAATTTTATCTATCACCAATTATTTATGAAAATTCGAGCAAGATGACAGACGAAAAGACAATCAACTAGAACCCGAAATGACTGTTTTGTTTGATCGGACAGAATAAAATATCAAATCACGTTCAAAAATTCTGAAATCAATTTTAACAAATACTAGACTCTTCCTAGTTTCCAAATCAGTTGATTTCACAATTTTATCTATCACCAATTATTTATGAAAATTCGAGCAAGATGACAGACGAAAAGACAATCAACTAGAACCCGAAATGACTGTTTTGTTTGATCGGACAGAATAAAATATCAAATCACGTTCAAAAATTCTGAAATCAATTTTAACAAATACTAGACTCTTCCTAGTTTCCAAATCAGTTGATTTCACAATTTTATCTATCACCAATTATTTATGAAAATTCGAGCAAGATGACAGACGAAAAGACAATCAACTAGAACCCGAAATGACTGTTTTGTTTGATCGGACAGAATAAAATATCAAATCACGTTCAAAAATTCTGAAATCAATTTTAACAAATACTAGACTCTTCCTAGTTTCCAAATCAGTTGATTTCACAATTTTATCTATCACCAATTATTTATGAAAATTCGAGCAAGATGACAGACGAAAAGACAATCAACTAGAACCCGAAATGACTGTTTTGTTTGATCGGACAGAATAAAATATCAAATCACGTTCAAAAATTCTGAAATCAATTTTAACAAATACTAGACTCTTCCTAGTTTCCAAATCAGTTGATTTCACAATTTTATCTATCACCAATTATTTATGAAAATTCGAGCAAGATGACAGACGAAAAGACAATCAACTAGAACCCGAAATGACTGTTTTGTTTGATCGGACAGAATAAAATATCAAATCACGTTCAAAAATTCTGAAATCAATTTTAACAAATACTAGACTCTTCCTAGTTTCCAAATCAGTTGATTTCACAATTTTATCTATCACCAATTATTTATGAAAATTCGAGCAAGATGACAGACGAAAAGACAATCAACTAGAACCCGAAATGACTGTTTTGTTTGATCGGACAGAATAAAATATCAAATCACGTTCAAAAATTCTGAAATCAATTTTAACAAATACTAGACTCTTCCTAGTTTCCAAATCAGTTGATTTCACAATTTTATCTATCACCAATTATTTATGAAAATTCGAGCAAGATGACAGACGAAAAGACAATCAACTAGAACCCGAAATGACTGTTTTGTTTGATCGGACAGAATAAAATATCAAATCACGTTCAAAAATTCTGAAATCAATTTTAACAAATACTAGACTCTTCCTAGTTTCCAAATCAGTTGATTTCACAATTTTATCTATCACCAATTATTTATGAAAATTCGAGCAAGATGACAGACGAAAAGACAATCAACTAGAACCCGAAATGACTGTTTTGTTTGATCGGACAGAATAAAATATCAAATCACGTTCAAAAATTCTGAAATCAATTTTAACAAATACTAGACTCTTCCTAGTTTCCAAATCAGTTGATTTCACAATTTTATCTATCACCAATTATTTATGAAAATTCGAGCAAGATGACAGACGAAAAGACAATCAACTAGAACCCGAAATGACTGTTTTGTTTGATCGGACAGAATAAAATATCAAATCACGTTCAAAAATTCTGAAATCAATTTTAACAAATACTAGACTCTTCCTAGTTTCCAAATCAGTTGATTTCACAATTTTATCTATCACCAATTATTTATGAAAATTCGAGCAAGATGACAGACGAAAAGACACCAATTGTGTAGAATTCCAAAAGACAAAAATGAAGCATGAACTGTGAAGGATTTCGAATTAGAAAAACACAACCTGGTCACAAAGCTTGCTCTGATACCACCTGATGTGATCCTAATGGAGAGGATCGAACTGCCCTAGGATGAACTTTGTGGAGTTGTGTGTTTTCGGATGGGGAATGGCTTGGAGTCTCCGAATAGATAGCTTTTGCGACTCACCCTACGGTTTGGGTATGGTTTTGGATAGGCTTTGCAAGCAACGGATTGCTTCAAAGGTTGTGGATTGAATGGTCTCACAAGGGTTGCGGAAGGCCCTTGATATTCCGTGGATCGAATGGTCTCACAAGAGATGCGGAAGGCTCTTGATATTCCTCAATCGATTCTCAAGGATATTACTCACCAAAAGAATCGAAAGTTTTGTTGAATATTACTCATCAACAAGATCTAGAGATTCAGAAAAGGTTTTTGATTAAAAGTCTAGATGAGTTCTCAAGAGAGTTCAAGAGAGAATATAAAGAAGAAAGAAGAGAGAGTCTTGGAACAAGCTCCAAGACACCTCGAAAATGACATAAAATTTAAATAAAGTTTGAATGATAAAAATGGCTCCTCCTCTTCACAATTTCGTGGCTTTGACATCCAAAGGGGCCATGGGTTTGATTTATTCGAGAAATGGGCTATGGTGAAGTGAAACAATTGCCTCATTAAAAACCTTGTCAAGAAAACCCAATGGGACAAAACTTGACAAGGGAAAAAGAGTACAATTGAATCACTTACCCATTAATTGAATAGTTTGAATCAAAACCATTGTGGTTTGACTCACTTCTTCTCCATACTTGGTAGAGTGATCCGATTGATTCCATATTCCCTTAAGCAATCTTCCAACGGATTGTGTCATGCCAATGCCTTCTTTTATCCTTTGAAACTTAGCTCTCTTGGTTGCCAAAAATCCTCCATTGGCTTCATGTTTCTTGTCAGGTTCAAGCTCTCCTTCCTTGTTGCTGCTCAGGATCATATCACTTAGAATATTATTAACTAAAACTAATTCAACCAATAAGAAATCATACGGTCTAATATAAATGAATAATTACTATTATCTTTTTGCAAAATAAAATTAAAATGAAACAAAAAATGCTTAAAAGATTAATTAAAAAATACAGAAAATTACCATAAACGTAGATAATTGCTGTCTATATTTTCTTTTTTACTGGTTTCCTAAATGATACTGAAACTTTTTTTTGTCTTTTCAGTGAGTAAATAAATTATTTGATATACTTACCTTTTTTTTACTAATTACTACTTAATGCAAAAAAATTGTCCTTTTCTTTTGGTTAAACATTCATACAAGAGAAGCCGTTATCTTAATATAGTTTCATGTCTTAGCCGTCGTGTCTAGATTCAAAATGGTAAATCATATATACTTTCTTATGTTTTACTTGTTGTGAATCATCATATAATTAAATCATCAAGATATATTTGGGTTTTCACTAGTACTATTCATTTGGATTGGTAAGTACTTATATAGATAATGAATTTTTGAAATTTATGTTAATTTAAAGAAAATCGGAAAAGCCCGGAATAACTTTGTACCCTTGTGATTTAAAATAACTTCCAAAAATTCGGATCGGGCTGGACTTGGCCAGACACACATATATGTAAGATTCTCGTGTTTTGGACCGTGTAGGTAATGTTACTTTGATTGACATCCCTACCCCGATCTATGATAACTTCTCTTCCAATATTTTTGTATATAATTTTTATCTCTTTCATAATACATGATCCCTTTGATGTTAGATGAACCTCCGCTGAAAACCAAAGCCCTGAGAAAAAATAATAATGTACTATTACTTTTTGAATTTGGTAAAATCGTTTTTTATGGGTTAAAATTGGTTCATTGTAAAATGTGGATTTTATACTTCTCATTTTGCAAAATTCATTTAATTTTGTTCTCATTTAGTAATTGTGTTTCTACATACAATTTTTTCATATTACATCAATATGAAAGTATAATATATTATTTAAAAAACATAATCACTTATTATCTTTTTGTTTTAGGTCTCTAATATAACATGTTTGGAAATTTTCAATGGATTGAATGGGAATATTCTAATCATTACATATTTTTTTTAGGAATAACATTAAACAAATATTATGCTTTAATCTTTAGAATGTAGCAACATTAAGAAAATAATAATATGAGGAGAAAGCACAGAAAGACGACAACGAAGAAGATTTTTTAAATAGACACAATCAAAAATAAACAAACAATGTCGATAAAAAAAAAATATATATAGAAGAACACATAGATGAAACTAGTCATGGGCAAACCACTAATCGGTTCGGTTTCGGTTTGGTTATTTCAGTTATCGGTTATTTCGGTTATGTATTTTACTATCCATATCAAAACCGAAAGGATTTCGGTTCAGTTTCGGTTCAGTTACCATTCGGTTCGGTTTAGTTCGGATAGTAAAATTGAGAACCGAATGGTAACCAAAGTATTTCGGTTATTATCGTTTAACCGAAATAACCGAAACTAACCTATTTTTTTCCTGTGTATAATACCTGCAAAACTATTCTAATTAACCTGTACAGATGTACCAAATGCATAAAAGGAGTTAAATGAGATTAATCTTTAAAGAGTTTTGCAAGAGTTTTCAAATGTTCAATAGATCAAAGATGAAATCAATGAGTACTACAGTAAGCACAAGTGAAATGAGAAGTGAATTTAAAAAGTAATAACACCAGCCAAAAAATGAAATTGAAGCAAACTAAAACCTGAAATAACATCAGCAAAACATTAATCTTCTGCTTCTTCTTATAATGAAAAACCTGAAATAACATCAGTAAAACATGAGAAATTGAAGCAAACTAAAAAAACTGAATCGAAGTAAATCAATAATGCAAGAACTGAACAAAATGCAGAAACTGAAAAATGAGCATAGAGTAATGAGAAGAAGAGTACCGTTGTATTGTCTCTAGCAATCACATGAGTAATGACTGAGCTTAATTGCTTTGTCCCTCATTCTCAAACTCTAAACAAGAGAAAAATCAGAGAGTGAGAAGTATTCCAAACAGAAAATTGACAAAGCAAAAGTGAAAATGCAAACCTTTCTCAAGTTTGTCTTGTTCTTCAATATCAGCAATCATTTGTGTGAAGTTTTCTACTCCTTTTTCACATAAGTGAAGATCAGACTTCATCCATTGCTCAGTACACATCAAGACCTCAATCATGTAGTGAGTCAAACAACTTCTCTGTGGGGTTAGGATACGGCCACTAGTACTAAAAGAAGACTCGGAAGCCTCAGAAGAAACCTGCACTGCTAGAACATCCTTTGCCATTTTAGATAAAACCGAGAACTTACGACTATTATCTTTCCTATATGATAAAACATCATATTCTGTTCCCAGGAAATTATTCACTGGATTTTCAACACTTTCCTTTAAGTATCTATCCAATTCATTGCCTGTATCTATGATTCCTTCATCAGTAACTAGCTGGTTGAAAACAGACTCTATTGGAACTAATCCAGGCACAATATTCTGAGGCTCAACCACTTGATCAGCACAATATTGCCCACATGATGTCGCAGTTGTTGCTTTTCCTGTCATGCTCACCTTATATTCCTCATACAACCTTCTCAGAACATCATCAAGAGAAGCATTCATCATTTTGGACTTTAAAGATTCTTTCCCATAAAGCATATCAAAGGACAGAGATGCAAATTTCATCTTTTTCCTTGGATCAAAGACAGAAGCGATGATGACAAGTTTATTGAGATTTTCTATTCCATCCCAATACTTGTCAAATTTCTCTCTCATAGCATTAGTTTTTGGATACATAGTTGTATCAATACTGCTACTCAATGCCATCAGATTCCTTTGAATTTCACAAATCTCATTGTAGCACTTATGGGAATTCACATGAATAGATGATGAAACAACTAAAGTGGGGCTGTAGAAGAGTCCCAAATACTTAATAATGACCTCTACACTATCCCAATCAGCTTTCAAAGGCGGTCCTGTTAAGTAAAATGTAAGCAATTGTTAAGTTTCTCAACTGGCTTAGTTGGTCGCCCACTGAAGGAATAAGTCCCAGGTATGCGGTTCGATGCTTGTGTTGGGCATAATTTTTTAGAGTTTGTTTGCTCTTCAAATATCCATGGATATCCGTTTGGTTATCGGTTAATAACCGAACCAAACATATATCCATGGATATGAAATTCCAAAACCATTCGGTTAATAGCTACTATCCAAAACCGAACCGAACCACCATTTTTTGTTCGGTTCGGTTTGGTTACGTTCGGTTCGGTTTTCTGCCCAGGACTAGATGAAACAAACAAATTCTTCTTCTAGAAATTAAAAAGAAATCAAAAAACTCATTTCCAATTTGTGAATTTCTTTTTCTCAATACTAAACTAAGTTGAGCCCTTTTGGTAACTTTATGGATCTAGTTTCTCCCTTCTCTCACTCGACATGAATAAAACTAGTTTTTTACTAATTCTACCACTTTCCTATGTGTTCATTTCCTATTCTACCATTTTATATAAAAAGTACCAAAAATTTATGAATCTACCACATTCTTGTGGTTGTTGTGGTATAAATAAGACTAATTTGCCCTCACTTTCTTCTCTTTCCTCTCTTTCTTCTTTCCTCTCTTTCTCTTAAATATCATTATATTAAATATATATATATATATATATATATATCTACACCTAGAAATAAGTGAGATCAATAACTGTGGTCAGATGATGATGTATTGAGAATTGCATATGATAATGTGTACGAGAACAGAAGACGTTTACGAAAACATAAGTCGTTTGTCCACGGAGAAGACGTTTTGTCCACGGAAACAGAAATTGTAATGTCTACGAGTTGTATTTAATGTCCATGGTAGGTTGAGGACAAGAAAACTGTGTTGGTAATAGTAGAGATATGAACATGTTCTGACAATGAATCACAAGGTTAATGTATAAAGTGTCATTGTATATTTATTCCATTTTAATGGACAAGTTTACAAAGCATTTGGTGGAAAACTTTCCAAACACAAACTATTTTTCCATTATAATATATATATATATATAATTATTGTCCACGAAACTTAATTTAGTTTATCATGTTGACGAAATTGGTGGACAAAATTCGAAACAAAAAATTTTAAAAAATTGGTGGACAATAATTGATGTCCACGTTATTTTTTTGGAGAAGAAAAGTTAGAAATAAGAAAAAGAAGAAAAAGTTGTGTGTAAGAAAAAAAAACATAATAGTAGAATAAGAAGGAAAAGTAAAAAGTAAAAAGAGAGAAGGAAAAGTAGAAGAAGAGAGAGAAATACATAAAAATATAATAAAATAAAAGAGAAGGAGAAATGAATTTGAGGGTAATATAGTATTTTTAGATTGAAGATGTTGTATATTAGAAAAGGTGATGGGAACACTTCGTCTGCCTTTGAGAGGCGATAACTAGGTCTAGCAGCCGAAGAAGTTTTTTTCACCAATCTCTGCTGTCACCTTTCCAGCTTCCGGCGTTTTGGCCGGAGTTGTGAGATGGTGCTTCTGTTTGTTTATTCCTTGCTTTCCTTTTGTCTCAGGCCACCTCCGGCTTCTCTCCGACAATTCTGAAGAGACGATTTTGAGGTGTTTTGGAAGGGGTTGCTTCGTTTTCTCGGCTGTGGCTTTGTCTAAGGTCTCAATTTCGTCTTTGGTGGAGGTTTGTTTGCTTGTGTTGGGTAATTTCTCCTCTGCTCAAGTTTTGCCTAGGGTTTTGCTAGATCTATTGGCTTGCTTTTAGTTGTTAAGGTGGCTTAATTGATGGCTTTGGGCTGTTTGGAGGTTTGGGTTGCTGCTCATTTCTCTGTTTTTGGACCAAATTCTGAGCTGTTGACGCTTCTTAGTGCTCTGCTGTGTCTTGGATTTGTTGTTGTTGCTCCTTTGGTCTAGTGTTGGTCTTTATGGTGCTTTCTCCGGTTCGATCTTCTGCTACTCTTTTCCGAGTGTGGCTTCAGCTGGTTGGAAGGTTGTTTCGCTCCTTGTCTCTACATTAAGATCTGATCGAGGTCTGGTCATTTCAAAGGTTTCTACAAAGGTGTTCATCGTTGTTCTCGTCATCGCCGCTTTCGGAAGATTTATGAAGAATTAGACTATATGTCTTGGTTCTTTCTTGCCGGAATAGAAGTCTAGGTTCATCCATCTTGGAGGTAGTTTTGATTCGCTATAGGAGGTGTCGCTAGTTGCGTTGTTAAGTGATTGGCTTTGATCATCTTGGTTCCAGGGAGTTTCGGTTGTTTATTCTTAGTTGGTAGAGTTCTTGTGTTAGTCTTTGTTCTTTGGCTCATTCTCTTGTGGGTTTTCTCCACCTTAAATCTTTCTGGTTTCCCTTGTTTGGGCTTTGCTTCCGGGGTTATGTCATATTACCGCCGGCTTAGTTTCCGAGGATATTTAGTATTTCCGTCGGCATATGTTTTTCGACAATGTATTATTCGCATTATTAATAAAAACAGATGAAAAAAAAAAGGTGATGGGAAAGTGGTAGTTTTGGAAAGAGAAAATGAATAAAGTGGTAGTTTAGATAATTTTCTCTAAATAAAACACCAAATATGTAATTATAATAAAAAAAAAATCATTTATTTTAGGGGATAAAAGTGACGTCTAAGGTCTAATAGTGCGTCAAAAGATGATGAAATTGTTGATCCAGCCTAACCGAAATTCTTTCCCGACTTCATTTTCTTGATCTCCTCTTTTGATCATATGAATATTGTCTTCACTATATAGCAGAACTCACTGCATATTAAAACCTCCACAAATTAAACAATCTCCCTCAAAGTTTTAAATAATTTTCTTATAGGTAGGAGTGAAAAGAAACTTACGGCCAAAGATCGTCCCCAACAAGCATCAAATCTCCTTCATCGTCCGTGAAAACTACTTTCCAGTGAGTGTGGGTTCGCAACATGCCTTTGAGATCAAAAAGTTTTTCTGATTCATTTATCAGCTGATTGTATCCATCAAGAACAGTCAAATCAAGATATCTACATATGGCTACACCTTGCATTTGAACCTGTTCAATAACACCAAATCAAAATTATATGAACTTTTTAGAGCTGTCAAATTTTTATGCAAGTTTCTTATCAAAATTATATTTGACCTGTCAAAGTATTAAGGATATTTATCAAGATAATTTTGAAGATTCGGTGCATGTCTAAATGTACTAGTTACATATTTTTAATAAAATATATAATATGTAAAGTGTAAAAACTGATGATTTTATTTTTACCTGGGTGTGACTCCTAATGGAATTAAACTCCCTGCTTTGGACCTCTTTTGTTGATGTCAAAGTTTGGGTATGGTCATGGTCGAATTTTTTTTCTCGAGAGACTGTGGAAATATTGGATTTTTGGTGTAAGTCAATTGGTCCTCTGAGATCTTTGGTGTGTGAAGGAGTGGTCATATCAACTCCAAACTGTCAAAAACCCTGTTTGGTATAAAAGGTTTTCTTATTGATCTTGATGTGAATACATCTACTTATATACATATCAATTAACCTAATCAAAACATGTAAATTACTAAACTATACAATAGTAATTTACTAATTACATATGTGGTCCATTACTCTCTCAATACCTCCCCCCCTCAAGGTGGAGTATGAAGATCACAAATACCCAACTTGAGCCTAAATGCATCGAACTCCCGTCGTCCAAGAGCTTTCGTGAAGATATCTGCAAGCTGTAGTTTCGTAGAGACATATGTAGGAGCAATCACACCCCTGACAATCTCATCACGTATGAAATGGCAATCTGATTCAATATGTTTGGTCCTCTCATGAAAAACCGGATTCGCACTAATGTAGATCGCCGATTGGTTATCACAATGAAGGGGGATGGCAGCCGAACAATCAACACCCAATGTAGTAAGCAGTTCGCGAAGCCATAACAACTCACTAACCGTATCCGCCATAGCTCGATATTCTGCTTCAGTAGAAGACCTCAAAACTGTTTCTTGCTTGCATGTCTTCCAAGAGATCGGAGACCCACCAAGTTGAATGAACCACGCAGTAATCGATCGCCTAGAGAGAGGACAGCCATTCCAATCGGAATCACACCACGCGGTCAGACGTAAATAAGAATCTGCACGTAAAAGAATACATTGGCCTGGATTGCTTTTTAAATACCGAACCACTCGAACCGCGGCATCCCAATGGTCGACCTTTGGAGCGTGCATAAACTGAGAGAGGATATGGATAGCATATGACAATTCAGGTCGAGTAACACCCAAATAGATGAGCCGTCCAACAAGGCGTCGATAACGAGAAGGCTCCGGAAAATTGTCACTTGTAGACAAAGCTAATTTATGGTTCTGTTCAATCGGATGAGAGGCTGGTTTGGCGCCGAGTAGACCCATCTCAGATATGATGTCAATAGTATACTTTCGTTGGGATAGGTACATTCCCGACGAATTCCGAGAAACCTCAATTCCCAAGAAATACTTCAATATGCCAAGATCTTTCATTCGAAAATAGGAGCTAAGATAATCTTTAAATTGTTGAATCAATCCAACCAAAACCCCAGAGATAATAAGATCATCCACATATACCAAAACATGTAGGCGTATATTGCCATGATCATCAACCAATGTGAATAAGGAATAATCGGATAGTGATTGAACAAATCCGTAGTCGCGGAGAGCAGTATTAAGCTTGGCAAACCAACAACGTGGTACTTGCTTAAGGCCGTATAATGATTTATGAAGGCGACATATCTGAGACATGTCATCTGTTCTAAACCCCGGTGGAAAACGAATGAATACTTCCTCTTCTAAATCCCCATGGAGAAAGGCATTATGAACATCCATCTGATGAACCTCCCAGTCCCGAGAGACAGAAACTTCAAGAAACGACCGGACCGTCTCCATCTTGCAAACTGGAGCAAATTTATCGTTGTAGTCTAGACCTTCAGTTTGATTGTTGCCAAGTACAACGAGTCTAGCTTTATACCTTTCTATAGAGCCATCATAACGATATTTTATATTAAAAACCCATTTGCATCCTAAAGCTTTTTTTCCCTTAGGCAATGTTTCAACCGTCCATGTCCCTTGATCTTCGAGTGCATCAACCTCTCCACGGAGAGCTTCACGCCATCGTTCATCAAGAACAGCCTCATCATATGTTCTTGGAATAACACCCTCGGATATAGCAGCAAGAAATGCCCGATGACTATCAGAAAATCGAGAACAATCCACATACGTCTCGAGAGAGTACCAAGATGAATCAACAAAGTCACCATCGGATTCAATAGACACCGAGTTAGTAACGTATTCTTGCAGCTTCACAGAAGGAAACTTTTTCCGACAACCCTTACCCATAGGTTGTTCTTCATCGACAAGAGCTAAATCCTGTGAGGAAGGCACAATAGAATCAATCGGGATAGAAGAAGGAACTTCGGTATGAGGTACCTCATTCTGAGCTTTATCGGGAACTAGAGATACATATTCTGGAGTATCATCAACAACCATAGAAGTATCACAAGGGTTTGAAATCATCGTTATCTGAGACGAATTATCAGGAGGAGTCGGAGGTAACGGTAACAAAACTTCAAGGAATTCATCATCAGCACATGTCGGAGTTAGTCGACCTGGAGGAGTCGTTGGAGATAAGGGAGACGAAATCGAATTGGGCTTCTCATAAGGAAACTCTATTTCAAGAAACACAACATCACGAGATATAGAAATTGCACTAGTCTCCAAATTATAAACCTTCCAACCCTTCTTACCGAACGGATAGCCAATAAACACTGATTTGTTTCCTCTAGAAGCAAATTTATCACCTCCATGACGTTGATTATGCACATAGCATAGTCACCCAAAAACTCGCAGATGATTCATTGGAGGAGGTCGATTGTAAAGCATCTCAAACGGAGTCTTTCCTTTAAGGACAGCTGTAGGAGTGCGATTAATCAAATATCCTGCTGTGAAGCACAAAATCCCCAAAACACAATTGGTAAATGAGCTTGAAAACGCAAAGCACGGGCGACGTTCAGTATGTGTCTGTGCTTGCGTTCGACACGTCCGTTCTGTTGTGGAGTGCCAACACATGAGGTCTCATGGATAATACCGTGTTCTCGAAAGAAATCACCAAGACTCATAAACTCCGAGCCATTATCACTGCGAATTGTCTTTACCTTTCTGTCAAATTGTCGTTCGACAAGTGCTATAAACTCTCGAAGTGTGGATGATGAACTCGATTTATTGGGTAGTAAATAAATCCACAAAGCTCTAGAGTAGTCATCGACAATCGTTAGAAAAAACCTTGATCCACAAATTGATGTTGTCCGATACGGACCCCATAAGTCACAGTGAACTAATTCAAAAACTGAAGAAGTTTTATTACTACTCAATGAAAACGAATCTCGGGTCTGTTTTGCTCGAATACAAACGTCACAAGACTTTGAATCAAAATGACTACTCCTACTACTACTAGATAGCTGCATCATCTCCATAGCTTAAGAAGAAGGATGTCCCAAACGCCGGTGCCACATATCATCAGATTGTTGGTCCATAACCTGTGTCATCGCTGCAACTTCCATTCCTCTAAAAAAATAGAGACCATTCAACACTTCACCCGTGCCAATCACCATCTGTGTGATGCGATCCTGGACAACACAAAGCTTGTCAGAAATCTGAAAAATGCATCCTCGATCTCGTGTTAACTGAGACACTGAAATGAGATGACACTGTAACTCTTCCACCAGAAACACATTCACCAACTGAAGATGTGCCCCAAGACACACACACTGCCTTGTTTAGTAGAGGTAGCAAATCTACCGTCTGGTAATTTGATATAAACCGGAGCCATATCACAAATATCAACAAGAAATTCAAAATTTCTAGTCATGTGATTCGATGCTCCTGTATCTATGATCCAAGATTCAAGAAAATACTTACCCGATAGGCGAGAACCCGTCACTGGTTCCACATCACGTTCCTTAAGCATATGGACCAATGTCTTCCATTGTTGATCATTCAGACCACTAAAACCAATATGATCAGCTTCCGTGATCATCGAGTAAGAAGCAAAAACCGGAGCCGAGGTAGCAACATGATTCGCCTGAGCTGTATCAATTCGGCGGTTTGAGTTGGATGCAGGAGAGACACCACGACCAGGCCCGTTAACAGCATTCGAGTTGCTTTGTTGTGTGCTTGGATGCTTGGAACGAGGACGGTCTCCCCACCACCATGGATAGCCAATCTTACGGAAACAGTTTTCTGCGAGATGCCCAGTTTGACCACAGCTCACACACACAACCGAGGGATCACGAGGAGTCGAAGAAGAGCGGGGACGAGATGAGGTTTGAACAGCAAAACTCGCTCCTTCACTCCGTTCTTCAATCATACGGCTAGCTCTCTTTGATTCTTCATCTTGAGTAACCACTTGATAAGCCTCATCAATCGATGGTAGAGGATCACGAGACAAGAGAGAAGACTTCACCGCGCCGAATAAGTTTTCATCAAGTCCCATCAAGAACTGATGGAGTTTATCTTCTTCCCGTTCTCTCGCAATTTCTTCTACCGTTTGAGCTCTCTGAAAATCGGCCAAGCTTGTCCAAAGTTTCGTAAGTCTTCCGTAATACGCCTCCACCGCCGAACCCTTTTGAGAGCAATTAGCAAGCTCTGTTTTAAGACGTTGTACCCGTTGCCCATTCTTCACTGAAAAACGCTTTTGTATGTGCATCCATAAGTCATAAGCAATCTCATGATGAGAAAGTGAGCTACTCAATTCTGGAGCAATAGTTTGTCGAATCCATGATACAACCATCGCATTATTAGCCCACCAATCCTCAAGATCGTCGGATCCTTCGTCAGGTCTAGGAATAGATCCCTCTACAAAACCAAACTTCTTCCTTGCCCTTAGTGCCAACCGGAGATTCATCGCCCATTCATCGTAGTTCAGGCCTCGAAGCTGCGGCTGTGAGATGATAGCACCTGGATTATCTCCTGAGGAGAGATCATATGGATCGATTCTTCGACGCAGCTGTTCCGGTTTGGTATTGAATCCCGAAACAGTCGCAATCTCCTGCGATCCAAAAACATTAGGTGGTTCCGTCATAGTCAAGAGAGTATTGTGATAGAATTAATCAACAATACTTAGGTCAAGAAAGAAAGAATAATCCGAAGAAAAAGTGATTTAGTATGAGAGATCTATGATTTTAGAAAACCTAAGATTTTAGGTTTAGCTCTGATACCATGTCAAAAACCCTGTTTGGTATAAAAGGTTTTCTTATTGATCTTGATGTGAATACATCTACTTATATACATATCAATTAACCTAATCAAAACATGTAAATTACTAAACTATACAATAGTAATTTACTAATTACATATGTGGTCCATTACTCTCTCAATACAAACAATCGCAGACTGGTGGTTCTATCAGTGGTTATCCTTTCATTCATTTGCAGAACCATTTGGTCGTTATTGTTATTTGGTTTGGACATAGTTGGGATTGAGTAACTTATCAACGAACAAGAAAGAGTCTTAGAATATTTAGCTGCATCGGGATAACTAAACTGAGGAACACTCATCATGGTGATCATGCTCGAGTTTCCAATTTCTTGGTCTTGATTCGATGTAAGAGTCCTCAACATGCTCGATTTCCCAGTTTCTTGGCCTTGGTTCGATGGAAGAGTCCAGAGATTTGATGATGTTGAACCTATATCTAAAACTAGTTAAAATGAAAAGTCACTCACAAGGAACTTATATGTTATTGACCATAAGATATAACAATGTTGCATTTTACCAATCTCCTTAACTCGACGAGTTCGTTTTTTCTTGAAGAAAAGTGATTGATCAGGAATGCTTGTTGATGGCGCTAAATGTTCGATTTCCCATGGTAAAACCTTATCAGGTCTCGGAAATGATGCATGCTCATCCCATTGCACCTATAAAACAAAGTTAATTAGCAATAGGAAACATATTTAAAAACAGTGTAACTAAAGTGTGTAGGAATTTCACTTGTAGGCTTCACCATTCTGAATTCTTCCAATAAGGGGAGAAATCATTAGCACCCACAATCGTTCCTGAATATCTTGATCAATGAAACACAAATAGAAAGCCCTCCTAGAGCTTTGGGGATATGTGACCACCTTTCCCTTTGTGTTTAAAAGTTTTTTTTTAAGAAGAAAAAATTGAAAAAAGGTTTTATTAGGTGTTACCTTATTTCAGAAAAATTGTCACCCTCAAACCTCATCTTAAATCTCAAACCGATATTGAATTTATTGTTTACTGCATCTACAAATTTATCGTAGCTGACAAAAAATTGGCTTAACCTGGTAACATATAAAGAACCAAAGTATATGTATACTTGTTAAAATAACTAGTCTAATGATATTTAAATTGAAGAAAAATGAAAATTTACGTAGTGTTTTGAATTACCTTGGCTTATATACCACAAAACATACATTGGTTACTAAAAGCATGCACTACTGAAGCAATTACTCCATTGTGCATAGTTTGTGTTGGTATTATTCTTGAAGGTATGTGGCCTTGTTGATGCCCCGCTCGTATGATACCAGCTCGTATTTCTCTTCTCTGGAAAAATAAGATAGTTGAAGTTTCAAAATCTAAGAATCAAAGAGATGTAAAATGAAAGAAATGTATACCTAAGGAAAATAAAAGAGTCTCCAGCGTCTAATTTTGTTTGCTGATACAAACGCACTCCAACCATTTGAGAAAATATGTTTTTACAGTGTACCTATTGACAAACAAGAAGATCAATAGGTACACGAAAAACAATTATTATTAATTTTTTGTGAAAAATGGTTTATTACTTCTAAAGATATGCTGGAATCTCCATTCATGATTATGGATGTCTTTAGCGACTAATTCTTTAGTCGGAATTTGCTGAGACATATCCTAAAATAAAATAAATACATAAATGTCATATGTAAGCTAAGATTGAGTTCATTTAATAGAGGAATTAATAAAGAAGATATACCAAGGGAGGAAGACATTCAATGGCATGTCCTTTACGAATAGAGAATCCACCATGTGTGCTTGTATTAAAAGATGTCAAAACCTTTGTAAATGAATGTAGTATAGGCCTTTCTTGATAGCCATTAGAAACATGGATTACAAAATGCTAAACATTTACAAAATCAGGAAATCAGTAAGAGGGAACTAATGAATAATAGAATTATCTAAGAAATAAAACCCTGAAAACTCTCACTTACTGTTGAATCCGACATCAAAGTCATCTAGGCATATAATTCATCAGTATCTTTCTCTGCCTAAAATAATAAGAAAAAAAAAAAAAAATTATTTTGTCCTATAATTAAAAAAACCATACAAGACAACGATGTAGCTCTTGTGTATTTTACAGAAAATCGAATATTGGCTTCATTTGATTCAAATCTTCTCTTGTAGATGCCTCAACCTTAAAACATCATCAATATATTCTATAAACCAAAATAAATTTATATATATATTGATTGAGAAAGAGAGAGAGAGGCTAACAAGTTCTATGTGGCCTTGAGGAAAATAATAAACTTTTTCACCGACTTTTGGAAGATCACACAAACAACCAGCACATAATTTCCATAGTTTTACATATAACTCTTGGACCCATCAACTATCCAACAAAAAAAAATCATTATCGTGAAAACAATGTTCTAAAAATGGAAACATTATCCAAATTCCTTACTTTTACTAAATAATTGAATCATTGCACTCAAAATTTCGTTAGTCGCCATCAACACCTATCCAAAGACGAATCTGTAAAATCAAAACGCAAGATAACCACCAAAATTCTCCTTTTACAACTGAAGTAACACAACTTGTTCTCTCGTTTCGCCAGAAAAAAACACAAAAAATCTGACGTTACAAACAAAAAATAACAAAATCCCACTCACTTAAATAAACAAAAAATCTCTTGGCTTTCTGTGTGTCTTATCTTACACCAACACCACATGTTTTATTGCGTAAATTATCATATATACATACTAAGTTGTATTTTAGTTAAAAACATATCCAAACATTTTCTACCTTTTATGCAATTATTGGTCGTTACAAAAAGCGTGACTAAATTATTTCTTAATTGTTTCTAAAAATTACCTTTTTGAAAATATAGCATATGAGGAAATATGAACCAAACAACTTCACAACCACAACATGCGATTGGGGTAGGGTCACAAATATTTTGGGAAGTTAACCTTATATCCAAAAACTCGACGTTTTGTCGATTCATTAAGAGGACAACAAGATACTTAAATTAAACCACTCAGAAAAACGTCTAGATCACTATAGATTTTACCCTACAACACTCAAGTAGACAAGCCATTCTTATAAGGTCAACAAGCATCATAAATTAAAAAATGATTATCATATGTTGGCACACGGAAAAAGAAATGGGATAGCCCTAACCTATAAACAATGGTTTATTTTTGAACCCTTTTCTTATATAAACCCCAAAATGCATACAGGTAAGGGTTAAGGGTATCGGATCATAAAATATAAGAACGCTCTAGAAATACTAGTCGATAGAAAATCAGACTACCACAAAGAAGATCAACGGTTAGACAATAGAGCAGCTAGAGATAAGTCATGCATTACCGAAGGACGATTCAAGAGAGAGAAGACGAGTAAAAAACAAATAAGACAAAATAAACGCAAACATTCATGAGATACAGTTTTAGCAAATCATGTCACCTAATCAAAGGGAGACCTACCTGGACTCATAAAACTCACCATACATTCATTGCTATCAGTTGATAAGAAAATTTGGGATCTCGGACAAGCTCGGTGTAATCTAGTAAGAATTTCTTTTCCTTAAATTTATAGATATCTAATGGTGAAACTTTACCATCATATAATTCCTATCCCACTAGTAACACCCCAATTTGTGGATGTATGATGGTGCATGAGGAGAGCTTAAAACAATTGATTTTGCTACCTATGTCACCAAAATCACCAAAATGTACCAAATTCTGACTTAAATTTATAATTGACTGTGGTTAAACTGTAATAATTACAAATAAGTGACCTACCAAAAAGTATTTTCTAGTACCTTATGAGTGAAAACAAAGCACGAATAATGATCTATTTCTGATTTTTAGAGAGAGTAGTTAAATCGAGTAACAATGACCGACGAAGTATCAAATCTAGTATAAGAGCCGACACTAGATGAGTAGGGAGATATTTTTTGCTCACACCGTCGGGGGCGAAAATCTTAGTGTGCAACGTCCTCTGAGCTTTGTGATTGAGGAAGATTGTAACAACCAAATATCTAAAGATATAGTGGTACATAAAAGAGCTTAAAATTATTAATTTACCTATGTCACCAAAGTACACTTCTCTATTCCATAAATCTTCTTGACAAAACTTTAGAGTTCAACGTGTTTGAATTAGATTAACTTCAAGATGGGTACCTGATCAACACATAAATTAATTAAACCTAATGTGCATTCTACCATATGATCAAATGCAATATCACTATAGCACTTTAGATTTGAGATTATTAACACCCATATAGAAGATACTAAGGATGGCTTGCTTGTTGAATCCATGATGTGGACAATCTCGAGTATATCTCTTAAGTCTTCCCTATGCCTCATGGAAGCTTTCATGAATTCCTTGCTTAAAACTCACTATGGTATTTCTTACTTAACTCGTTTTTTCCTTGGAGTAGAACTTGAGAAGGAAGATCTTCTTACATTCATCACAAGAATTGACCAGGTGAGATGGTATAGCATACTCCCATTGGCTTGCCATGTCTCCAAGAGAAAATGGAAACAACATGAGCTTGATACTACCTTCGGGCACACCTCCAATCCTAAATATGCTACACAATCTCTCAAAGGAATCCAAGTGATCATAGGGATTCTCCATTGCTAGCCCCAAAAACTTAGAGCCTTGATAATCTAATCAAACTTGCCTTGATTAATTTCATAAGCATTGGCTTCTATTGGAAGAGGTCGAATTCCATATCTTGACTCATAATAATGAGAAGCATCAAAGCTTCCTATTGTGGATGTCTTCTCTTGAGCATGAGTAGGTTTTGATCTCAATTCTTGAGGTTGTGGAGCATGAAGAGTGTTTCTTTTATTTTCTATGTCCAATACCTTAAATGATCTTGTATCCCCATTTTTCTTCTTTTGGTTTGGATACCTTTGAAAACATAAGAGAATCAAGGAAGAAAAATTAGTAATAAAAAAAGAAGAAATTAATCATCTCAACTAGATGTTTTAATCTAAACATAAGCAAAGAATTTGATGCTTAGTCTCAAACGAAAACGACATCCTAATGGCTAATTGTCTTTGTTCCCCGACAACGACGCCAAATTGATCGACACATCAAATAAGTAAACCTAAAATCAATTAATTAAACCTAATGTGCATTCTACCATGATCCAATGGGATATCATTATAGCACTTTAGGGTCTAATCCATAGGGAACAAATCATTAACTCATTAGCAATACAAGAATTCACTTAATCTAAGCTAAATTCGGTTTGGTGTTTTGATTCACTAACAAACTACTCAAATTAAGCAAAGAAAAGAAGAAGAAAAACAAACCAAACTATAACTAAGCAATGAACAAAATAAAACTAAGAAATGAGACTAACCAAAGCAATAGATAAGCAGTACTAAAGACTAGTCAAACTCGAACTCAAAAGAAGCGGGAACATACTAAACAAGAACTAAACGAATCTTGAGCAATAATAAAAAAAGCGAGTCCTTGGGTTTAGGTTTGATTTGGGTGACTACTAATCAATCCAAGATGCTATATTAATCTAACAATGCTAATCCTTTAGTTTAGGTCACTAATGCAAACTAGGCCACTTCCATGATCTTAATCTATACTAATTAAGTAATTAACAAAGTTTCTCATCCATAATCACAAGAATAGTATGCATTAATTCCAAGCCTAACTAACCACTTAGCACACTAATCATCAATTTCCATTGGCTAGTAACACTAAGCACTCTCTAAGTTCTCTCGGGAATTTCATCGAACACCTTCCTGGCATGAAAATTCCTAACATCTAGTCTTAGCTTGATCAAGATTAATGTAGCTCTAAAACCACCTAGAGAGTAAAGATCTATAAACATTAAGTCCTAAACATCTTGATTCAACTACTAATCACCCTAGTCTACTAAACCCAAAGGCCCTAAGAAGACGACTCACTAAACATCATAAAAACACAAAGATCCATGTTGTTTCTTTGCATAATCATAATGATAGAACAAAGTAAGCAAGAAATCTAAAATAAAACTCAATTAAATTGCATAGAAAAATTACGATTCATAGAATATTCAAAGGGATCAAGAGAGGTTCAAAAACTAAAGCATGAATTAGCAACAAATTAGGTAAAAAGCACTTAAATAGTAAAAGAGGTGAACCGGGTCAACCCGGAACAAACCGGGTCAACCCGGAACAAACCGGGTTTTGACCCGGAAAATCTGATTTTAGGAAGCACTTTAGTGGCCAGCATGAAGTCGAGACAGGAGGTCGAGAGGTGGCTAGCGGCTGTCAGAAGGTCGTGAGCGTTGGCCAGTAGAATCGCTGGAAATCTTGGCCTAGTTTCTTTTACGCGTCAGATTGATATGTCTCCACCAAATCGGCCATAACGTTTTTCATGTAGCTCATATTGGTATGAAATTACCTCCATTAGAAAGCTAACTCAATTTCCTATAGGTTTTAAGCTGACCTCTAAAGCTTAATCCCAGCGGAAGATCTTCATACAAGTCAATCTTTGAGGCACTTTCGATTGATTATGCATCATTGTTTTTCTTCTTTGCATCAAAGTCTCCATCAAAACTTCCAATCTCTATGTCACCTAGTAAAAGGCACCAAAACCAATGCAAGATGCATGTAATATGTCTTAAGTCCTAAAATGCAAGACCATGAACACAAGAGACCAAAACTAATGCAAAAAATGTTAAAACTAAAGAAGGAATGAACTGAAACCTAAGTAAAATGACCTAAAAACTATGCAAATCTCACTAATATCAACTCCCTCGAACTTATCTTTTGCTTGTCCGTAAGCAAATAATAAAGAAATAATCTGAAGAAGAGGTTTTAAGGTTTGGATTCAAAACCACAAAACCCAAACAAAGAATTCAAAACAATGCCCTTAAATATGGTTTGACGGAGCGAGAAACAAACATCTACTCATTCGTACTTTACCATGACTAGTTCAATACAAAACTCTACTCTGAATTCCGAAACCAAATAGAATCCAAGCAATCAAGCCAAAATATCTCTTTCACATTCATTAAAGTATTAAGTGAGGAGTTGAGGAACAAGATCTCCCAATTCTCCCAGGGAGCAACAGAGGCGTTTAAGGCTGCTTGGGTGAGATTCAGATCCTATCAGAGTGATTGTCCACATCACGGGTTCTCACATGTTCAGTTGCTGGGTATTTTCTTCAGAGGGATCGATTTGAGGTATCAGATGGCTCTGGATGCTGCGAGCAATGGTAATTTCAACACGAGATATCCCGATGATGCTTATGTGCTGATCGAGAACTTGGCGTCTAGCAATAGCACCAAGAATGCAGACTTTGAGCGGAAGAAGCAGGCTGATAATTTGGGTGGATCGCAGATTGCTGAGGTTCAAGCCAAGCTGGATTCAGTGCACAATCTCCTGATGGGTAAGACGAAGAAGGTTGTACACTTTGCTGATAAGGTCGAGACTATAGATGAGGTTAAAGCAGAGGATGTTAATTACATTGGTGGTACTGGTTTTCAGAATCAGCAGTATCAGTTCAATAACAACCAAGGCTTCACCAACAACGCTCAGCGAGGAGGATTTAAGTTTGATTTCGGAGCAAATTCCTTTGCCTTGAAACCGATGCAGAGCAGCTCCTATGGGAGTTCATCTTACTAGATTCCGCCGCCTAAGACTCAGGAGAGCAAGGTTGAATCCATGCTTGAACAGATCTTTGAGGGACAACAAAAGCAGACTGTTGATTTTAATGGGAAGATGGACGCCATGTACACCGATTTGAATGGAAAGATTGAAGCTCTCAGCATTCATCAAAAGATGCTGGAAACTCAATATGCTCACACATCAGCAGCTGTCAAGGGAAAGATGGTTTAATCACAGCATGACTATGTTAATGCTATCACCTTGAGTATTGGAAAAGATGTCACTGCAGTAGTTGAAGAGGGTGTTACTGCAGAAAATTTTGGATCTGTTGAAGATGACGATGAGAATTCTGGAAATTCACAGGTATCGACCGACACCGACGTAGTGTCGACCGACACCGACGTAGTGTCGACCGACACCGACGCAGTATCGACCGACACCGACCAAGTGTCGACCGACACCACCCAGTATCGATTGATACAAGTGCAGATACTTTCACGAGACACCTCAAAAACCCTAGTATCGACCGACACCACTACTAGTGTCGATCGACACCCCCCGCAGATTGAGCTGAAAATTTCAAAAACACCGAGGATTGTTGAGGAACGTGTCTACAAGTCTAAATTGCCATATCCTTTTCCACCAAGACATCTCAGAAACTCCATCACTGCAGAGAAGTTGCTTGCTTTTGAGAAGATGGTGAGGAAAGTTCCTAATAACATTTCATTTGAAGAAGCTGTGGAAAACCGCCCTCTGCTTGGTTACTTCCGAGGTTGCAGAGAAACTAAGGAAGAGATTAAGGCACTCTTCATCAAGGCAAGAAGTACACCACCTCCAATGAAGCAGTTGACTAAAAAGGAAGACCCAGGAAAATTTTCAGTTCCATGCTCTATCTCTGGAGTTGAATTCAAAGAGTCTCTCGTTGACTCAGGGTCT